>SKCR01035244.1:0-81809 GCA_019454045.1 Zanthoxylum bungeanum
AAGAAAAATCTCTCTTCTCTCTCTCACTTGGCCGAAACTGATGCAGTTTTTTGTTTCATCTTCTTCATTTTGGTGCCAAAAGCTTGAAGAAAGTGTTGTTGTTTGGAACATGCAAGCTAGCACCTTCAAGGAATCAAAGAGGTGATAGGGAAACCATCATAGAGCTTGGAATACTCAAGCTTGGAGCTTTCCACATCTTCTCACCTTGGCCGAAAATCATCCACCTTGGAGCTTCCATCTTGGCTTGATTTTCTTCATCACAAGATATTGTAAGTATGATTCCGCCATACTTCATGTTTATATATATTCTTTGTTGTATTTCATGTATGCTAATCTTTCCTTGGGACATATTATAGAAACCAACAGTCCAGGCGGGTGGTACGGAAAAATAATAAAATAAATTAGATTATAATAAAAAAATAAAATAGTATGTGTGTATATATATATAGATACTAGTTTTTACACGTGAACGGCACGGTGTTACAGTATTTGGCACGTGCCTACGGCACGGTGTTACAGTATTTAGCCCGTTCTACGGCACGGTGTTACAGTATTTGTCCATAAATGATTTATTTAACTTTCTATTTTTTAATTTGAAAATTTTTAACCATTTCCATCAATCAATTCACTATCTTTCCTCCAATTACCAATAAATGATCTGGGCCGTCAATTAAGCCACATAAAGAGAGCCGTTTGATACATCCTTTCCTCCAACACCATTCTCCTTTATTATATAGATGTGTGATCTCTTGTATGTATATAATAATAGAATATAATAATAAATTAAAATAATTGAATAAAACTATAAAATGACAAAATACAAATACAATTAAAATAATACAATAAAATTTAAAGAAATTAAAAAAAAAAAGATCTCTTTCGGAACGGACCGGGTGATTCGGGTCCGGACACTGGATCACGCAGGTCCTGACCGGGTGGACTGGCTCCGGAAAAAGAAATAAAAAAATTAAATAAACAAATTAGATTATAATAAAAAGTAAAAAATATTATGTGTGTGTGTATATGTATGTGTCTATATTCTGGACCCGGGTAGACCGGTCTGGATCCGGTTACCTGGATTTTTTTTTTGTTTTAATTTTTATTTATATTATTTTTATTTGTATTCTATATAGATTATATATAGATATTTTTTTTTTTTTTTTAATTAACGAATCCATGCAAGGGCGCAACACTAACATATATTTTTTAGTTTGCTAATATAAATATAAAATAATACAAATACAAATATAAAATAAAAAAATTAAAATTTAAAAAAATTCAAAAAATTAAAAAGAAAAATAAATCCGGGTAACCGGAACCGGAACGGGTCTACTCGGGTCCGAAACCAAACCCGAGGTAACAAATCTCTTCCGGAACCGGACAAGGAATCACGTGGGTCCGGGCCGGGTGGATCCTGGTCCGAAAAAAAAATAAATAATAAATAAATAAAATAAATTAGATTATAATAAAAAATATAAAATAGTATGTGTGTGTGTGTGTATACACGTGTGTGTATCCATTTGTGTGTGTATATAAATAATAGAATATAATAAAAAAATAAAATTAATTGAAATAAAACAAATAAAATTGACAAAATACAAATATAAATATAAAATAATACAATTAATTTTTTTTTAAAGATTTAAAAAAAAAAAGAAAAGAAATCCGGATGACTAGGAATATTTTTATCCGGGTCCAGAACCGGACCCGAGGTAACAAAATCTCTTCCCGATCCATCCCTACTTGGAAATAGGGTGAGAAGTGTAATATAAATATATTTTTAATTTGATATGCGAGGTCGCACCACATTAATATTTTTTTTTAATTTTTTTTTAAATTTAGCAATATGCAATGCGAGGGCGCATACGTAATATATTTTTTTTTTAGTTTGCTCATATAAATGAGTTTTGCGCCCTTGCAACACTTCAAATTAAAAAAAATTAAAAAACAAATATATTAATGAGGTTTGCGCCCGTGCAAAATTCATATTAAAAAAATATATATATAATGAGTTTTGCGCCCTTGCAAAACTGCAAATTAAAAAAATTAAAAAAAAAAAAAAATATATATATATATATATATATATATATATATATATATATATATATATATATATATTATTGAGTTTCTAACGAAGAAATTTTTAACGAATCTGGTTACCTGAATTTCTAACGAAGAAATTTTTCCTCACATCACATATAATTTTGCTGAACCGGACAAGGAATCACGCGGGTCCAGGCCGGGTGGTACGGAAAAAATAAATAAAATAAATTCGATTATAAAAAAAATATAAAATAGTATGTGTATATATATATATATATATATATATACTAGTTTTTACGTGCCTACGGCACGGTGTTACAGTATTTGGCACGTGCCTACGGCACGGAGTTACAGTATTTAGCCCGTGCCTACGGCACGGTATTACTGTATTTATCCATAAATGATTTTATTTTAACTTTTATTTTAATTTGAAATTTTTTAACCATTTCCATCAATCAATTCACTATCTTTCCTCCAATTACCAAATAAATGATCTGGGCCGTCAATTAAGCCACATAAAGAGAGTCGTTGGATACATTCTCTTTCCTCCAACACCATTCTCCTTTATTATATAGATGTGTGTATCTCTGTGTATGTATATAAATAATAGAATATAATAATAAATTAAAATAATTGAAATAAAACTAATAAAAATGACAAAATACAAATACAAATATAAAATAATACAATTAAAATTTAAAGAAATTAAAAAAAAAAAGATCTCTTTCGGAACCGGACCCGGGTGATTCCGGGTCCGGACACTGGATCACGCAGGTCCTGACCGGGTGGACCTGGCTCCGGAAAAAGAAATAAAAAAATTAAATATAACAAATTAGATTATAATAAAAAGTAAAAAATATTATGTGTGTGTATATGTATGTGTCTATATTCTGGACCCGGGTAGACCCGGTCTGGATCCGGTTACCTGGATTTTTTTTTTTTTTTTTTTTAAGTTTTTTTATATTATTTTATATTTGTATTTATATATATATATATATATATATATATATATATATATATTTTTTTTTAATTAACGATATGCCATGCAAGGGCGCAACACTAACATATATTTTTTAGTTTGCTGATATAAATATAAAATAATACAAATACAAATATAAAATAATAAAATTAAAATTTAAAAAAATTCAAAAAATTAAAAAGAAAAATAAATCCGGGTAACCGGAACCGGAACGGGTCTACTCGGGTCCGAAACCAAACCCGAGGTAACAAATCTCTTCCGGAACCGGACAAGGAATCACGTGGGTCCGGGCCGGGTGGATCCTGGTCCGAAAAAAAAATAAATAATAAATAAATAAAATAAATTAGATTATAATAAAAAATATAAAATAGTATGTGTGTGTGTGTATACGTGTGTGTATCCATTTGTGTGTGTGTATATAAATAATAGAATATAATAAAAAAATAAAATTAATTGAAATAAAACAAATAAAATTGACAAAATACAAATATAAATATAAAATAATACAATTAATTTTTTTTTAAAGAATTAAAAAAAAGAAAGAAAAGAAATCCGGATGACTAGGAATATTTTTATCCGGGTCCAGAACAATATTAATGAGTTTTGCGCCCTTGCAAAACTGCAAATTAAAAAAAATTAAAAAAAAAATATATTATTAAGTTTTGCGCCCGTGCAGAACGTTAAATTAAAAAAATTAAAAAAAATATATTAATGAGTTATGCGCCCTTGCAGAACTTCAAATTAAAAAAAAATTAAAAAAAATTTTATATTTATATTTGTATTTGTATTTGTATTATTATATTTATATCACAGCAAACTAAAAAATATATATTAGTTCTTCGCCCTCGCATACCAAATTAAAAAAAAAAGTCAACTAAAAAATATATATTAGTTCTGATCCGAGTCCGGAACTGGACCCGGGGTAACAAAATCTCTTCCGTTGTATTTTGTCAATTTTTTTAGTTTTATTTCAATTCTTTTAATTTTTTATTATATTCTATTATTTATATATATATATATTATATATATATATATATATATATATATATATATATATATATATGGTGTAAACACACAAGCGCGCGCACACATATATATATACACACACATAATATTTTATATTTTTTATTATAATCTAATTTATTATATTTTTTTTGGACCCGGGTCCACCCGGTCCAGACCCGCGTGATCCCGGGTCCGGTTCCGGAAGAGATTTTGTTACAAACCGGACCCGAGTAGACCCGGTCCGGATTCGGTTACACCGATTTCTTTTTCTTTTTAATTTTTTAAATTTTAATTATATTATATTATTTTATATTTATATTTGTATTTGTATTATTTTATAATTATTTCGTTAAAATAAAAAAATATTAAAAAACATATATTAACGTTGTGCGCCCTCACATGTCAAATTAAAAAAAATTATGCCCCTGATCCGGTCCGGATCTACCAGGATTTCTTTTTTTTTTTTTTAATTTTTTAAAATTTTAACTGGAAAATATTTTGTTTCCCCGGTCCGGAAGAGATTTTGTTAATCCGGGTCCGAAACCGGACCCGGGTAGACTCGGTCCGGATTCGGTTACCCGGATTTCTTTTTCTTTTTAATTTTTTTAAATTTTAATTGTATTATTTTTTTTTTTTATTTGTATTTGTATTATTTTATATTTATGTCATAATTTTTGAAATTAAAAAATTACCACTTTGCTTACCCGGATTTCTTTTTTTTTAAAAAAATTAAATTAAATTTTAAATATATTATTTTATATTTTTATTTTTATTTTGACAATTTTATTAGTTTTATTTCAATTCTTTTAATTTTTTATTATATTCTTATATATATATATACATAATATTTTATATTTTTTTTATTATAATCTAATTTATTTTATTTATTTTTATTTATTTTTTTCGGGACCCGGGTCCGGATTTTTTCCGAAAAATCCGGACCCGGGTCATTAAAAAATTATATATATTATAGTTATGCGCCTTCGCATGTCGTCAAATTAAAAAATATATATATTATAGTTCTGAAAGATATTTTGTTACCGACACTTTATATAAATATGTGTTTTTACTATTTAGAAAAAGATAAAGGAATTTTTTTATTTAATTTTTTTTTTTTTGCAAAATGCATATAGTTTATATAAAATATTGTACAAAAATCATTTTTGAATAAACTTTTGCCATCACATAAGCAAAGCAAAGCAAAGAGCTAGCTATAAATTGTTTTTCAAAAAATTAAATAAAAAAATCCTTTATCTTTTTCTAAATAGTAAAAACACATATTTATATAAAGTGTCACATAAAATTTAGTGCTTTTCCTCTTTAAAATGACATATGAATATTATTTTTTAAGTGTCACATAAAATTTTAGTATTTAAAAAATATAAATATTATTCATAATTAGATAACTCTTCAAATTGTTAATTATTATAGGGCTGAAAGAAATTTTTCCTCAACATCACATATAATTTTGCTGGAAATGGAGAGCAACACTCCATTGCAACAATAATTATAGACTACTTTTATTATCTGCTAATGGTAAGTTGATGCATTAATTCATTATTAAAAAAGACTCTTCTTACCATCCCCTGTATTCATCATATATGAATAATGTATTTTTCGTTTTGTCACATGTAATAATAATTATCAATTAATTAAATTAATTAATTTTTAATTATTATTATTTTAAGAATAGAATTTGATTTTATTATTATTTTTAATGCTTATGGGATAAGTATTTGGTGTGGCATTTTCTTGTCCAAATATTTTTGAAATATGTGGCTAATTATGGGGGATATTTTTATAATATTTTGTAAAAAAGTTCTAAAAATTATAGATTTTATAAAAAAATATCTTGGTCCCAACTTGTTTTAAATTTCAAGATAAAAAAAATATATTTCGATAAAAATCTCGTACTATTTCGCTGTCAAAAAAAATATTACTGTAATTTATAAATTAAAATTTTAAAAATTGCAAAATTCGCCCTCATAATACCTCCTGACTACGCCTCTGTTCAATACAAACTTATATTCCTATTTTTAAGAGTTGAGTGCACTGATAATATTTATATAAAAATATTTGATGAAGTTTATTTGAACTATTTTTGGTCAACAATAGGGTGTGACATGAGGGGCCCAATCGTTGCATATATGAACTATTTATGGAGGCCTAGAATCAGATTCGCTGTGATACCATTTTGTAGGGGTTTTAGGGGCTAAATCTGGTAACGCAGCGGAAACGGTGGAAAATCAAATTTTTCCGATTTCAAAATTTTTCTCGAATTAATTAAATAAACATATTTATTTAATATTCCAATAATCAAATTATGAAATAAAATTCAAATGAATCATATTCAAGTGAATTTACCGAAATGCCCTTACATTGGTATTTTGTCCATTTTAGTCCGAAATTGATCTAATCAATTTTGAATGATTCTAAATCATTTCTAAGATTAACTTAGCATGTTCAAAACATCAAAACACCAAAAGCACCAAAAATCTCATTTTATTCATCAAGGCCGAATGCACCTCCAAGGTGTGCCATTTGTGTACTTTGCCATTTCATGCTTCAAAACACATCAAGATGTAATCCAATCAACATGAAACTTTATATGCATCATATACACATCAAAATACACAACATATATGAAAATCCCTAAATTTGGAATTGGTCATGAACCCTAATTTTTCAATTTCTTCAAATTGGACAAATTAGACCAAATTGGTTAAATCCAATACTTCAATCATCATTCTTCCATCCAATCCAAGTCTCAACACAATGAAACAACTCAAGATCAAATCTAGGTCATTTAAGAGTGGGTCAACAACTCTAGATTAGCAACATGGTTTCCAAAACCTTAAAAGAACACTTATAACTACACTAGTCACAAGCTTTCTCCATTATACATGCTCTACACTTTCACCAAACATTTATCCATCAAAAATACAAAGAATAAAGAATAGAATAACTCAAGAACATCACAAGATGTTTCCCACAACAAGAGGAACAAATTACTCTCTAATGGAAGGTTGGAAATACTTATTATTTTCCAAGCTTTTCTTGATTTTTCTTTCTTTTCTCTCTAGCATTCTTTTCTTTCCTTTAATGGAGTTTTGGTTAAAGTGTATTAGGTTAGATTAAAAATGAAATGAAAAACAATATATACTTGTAATATTTTACCCTTGCCGAAATTGTCCAAGCATTTACAAGAAAAATCAATTCCAATTTCATTTGCAATTTCATTTAATCAACTTGCATAAATATCTTAATAACACTTTATTAAATATTTAATTAAGTCAACAAAGGCAACCAAAAAATATAACTCTTATATTTCTTAAGGTATTGGCCGAATTTAAAAGAAAATAAAGGAAAAAGATATTTTTATTTTCAAACAATTTTGAACAAATATCTTAAGAAGTCAAAATCAATTTGACAACTTTTTCCTTTAATGTATAAGTCAACAATTGCAACTTATAATCATTTCTTAACTTTATCATTTGGTGATATATTTATATTTTAATTATATTAATCATTTAACAATTAAATAATTAAATAATTAATTAAATACAAATATATCAAATATATGTATTATATTTACCTTAAATATCTCAAATACATATATTAATGATATATGTCAAATACCTTTATTTGACTATTTATTAATGTGTATTTAATAATATCATATATTAAATACAAATACACATTAATTAGGAAATGACGGTTCGGCCCGTTCGCATGTATTTTTCGTTTAATGATTAAACGATTTATAAATAATCATCATTATTCATAAATGTTGCTCTAGTGCTCTACGAGTATGTTTCATTATTGAGACTCTCAAGATTCAGGTATATCTGTCACGAAATCTAATTTCGTGTCCATAATCTATCCACCCGTAGATTATGACGATCATACAGGTCGAGGTCATTGCATATATATAATCCCTCCGTCACAGAAATCCAGATAATCCCAGAGATATAGATGTGAACCTCAAATCTCTATAGGTATTATCTCGTCGACGTATCTATTAGCAATCTTTAAATAACACTCGGAACTTACTTCCGATGTATACTGTGGCACAGATTTAACAGACTGCTAAATATATATGGACTACCTATGCTCTGTACTCAGAACTGACAGATCCTATCTTGACACACACATGATATCCTGAGGATCGATCCAAACTCAACGAACAGGCGGAGGTCTGATCTAAATAAATCGGTGACGTGACTGCCATCTAAGTGTGGAGGATGTCTCATACATCCATAGTGGTATCTCAAGTCGAATGACCACTATACTACTCAACCCGAGAAGATTCTTATTGACGTTGGTGTATCATCCATTAAGAATCTTCGGTGAGCCATTCAGTGTTTATCCACTATAAACACCTACACGTCTATACGTCGATATACAACATGTACTGGTCTCAACGGACTTGACTAACCGACCCGTGTTAGCAAATCTTGACTAGGAACTCTGTTTGATAATATTCATATAGCAATGACACTTCCCAATGTCAATTACAAACTAACTTTGTAACTATGTACTGCATTATTTATTATCGGGCCTTTGTCTAATATATACATATCACTAAACCACATTTAGTTTCAATCTAATCGTAATCAGATTGAATACGTATATAAAAACAAGAGGTGCAACCATAAATAAGTAATATTATGGAATAAGGGGATGTTCGTATTCATGAATCAGACATAAATACGGTCCGGATTGGCGCTCTGAGCACCAACCCCAACAATATATTTATATCCTGTAAGGAAATCTATTAAAGGGTTATCTATCCTCAAGGAAGATCGTAAGCTATTAAGTCTAAGGTTAAAACCTAAAATCCCTATGTCTAGTTCATTTTAGATTTACCAGATCAATTTTATTATTGGCCAGTTAATGAAAAAGCATTAAGATTAAGACTCAATAAATAAATCTTTATATTACCCAAGCTATAATCTAACCCCCTTATAAAACAGTGATATTAAAAGTCATCACAACCCCGAATAACTAATTTAGTTACAACACATAACTAAGGCTAATAAAAACTTAAAAATAAAAGACATAAATTAAAAATACGGTGAAGTAAATACTGAAAAGTAAATTACAATACAATAAAATAAAATGCTAAGGTAAAAGGAATTACTTTTACTACTACTAATTTAGAAATCTCCCATAAAATAATATATAAACTTGTGATTCTTTTTCCAACCAGCCATAAAGGCGGTAACCTGATTAAGTCAAATTAAGTCCAACCAGCCATAAAGGCGGAACCAAAATTAAATTACCAACCGACAAATCTGGCGGTATCATTTTTAAGTCAATATTTTAAATAGTGAATATATTATTTTTAAGGGAAATTAATCTAAATAGTAACAGTAAAAGAATTACCTTTCACCCTAGCTGGGGGAGTTACCTCCTCATGGTAAATAATAAAAACTGTAAAAAGTAAAAAGTAAAAATTAAATTACTATATTAACAAAACGTAACTAAAATTAATTACAAAACTAAAAAAACTAAAAATTAAAAGAAAGTAGAGAGAGAAACTCTCTCTTTAGATAGATTATAAGAGAGAGAGTGGTGCACTGAATTCTGAAATTTCGAGCTCTATTTATTGGGGTCGATAAGGGTCCAGCGTCGCGATGCCAGATTTGTCGACGTGGCAGCTTCTGGTTCGTCGGTTGCAGATTCTGGATAAGGTGATAAGGTGACACGTGGCGGAGTGGTTGGACTTCAATTATTGTGACATGTGGCGGCTTCTGATTGGTCGATGAGATTCTTATCCGCCACGTGTCAGATAGGGATACGATAGCCAATAATTGATGCAGACGTGGCGCTGACGTGGCGGTGACGAGGCGGTGACTTGGCGACACGTGGGAAAGAGAATGTCGGCACCGTAGATTTGCGACATGTGTCACCTCCTGATTGGATGATGATGACGTGGCAATGAGGTGGCAATTTGACTCGGTCAACTTGGTGATGTGGACTGTGACGTGGCAATGAGGTGGAGTGACACGTGGCATACGTGGCGATGGTGACTGTCAGCACCGTAGGATGCTGACACGGGGCACGGCGCATGTTAGCAAATCGGCTGTGATGGTGACACGTGGCACGGCGCACGTTAGCAAAGTCAAACTTTTCTCAGATTCTGATTTGTGAACTGATGAGTGATAAATGTATCACTATTTCCCACTCATTTAACTTAATATTTTGTATAGTTTCTTGAGTTTTGTGAATATTTTGATGTGTTTTGTGTTATTTTGTAGATAAATAAAGTTTCAGGACATTCTGGAGGAAATTTGAAGCAAAACTGTGAAATTTGGTGAAATTTGGCAAAAAGGGTATTTTGGTAATTTTGGACGTCCCGACATAAATTTTGGTAATTTTGGACATCCCGACACCGAAATAAAGTTTCAGAACATTCTGGAAGTGATTCGGAGCAAAACTGTGAAATTTGGCAAAAAGGGTATTTTGGTAATTTTGGGCGTCCCGACACCGAGGGTATTTTGGTAATTGCACCACCATGCCACATGTCAAAGATTCAACGAGCCGTCATTTTTAGCACACCATGCCACGTGTCGAAAATTCAGCGATCCAAAAAAAAATAATAATAAAAAATAAAAATCAGAAAAATAATAATAAAAAATTAGATTTTTTTGCCTATAAATAGATTTCGAATTTTTAGTTTCAAATGTACCTCTTCCTCTGAAATCCTTATAAATAAATTGAGAGTTCTTCATATTTTCTTCTTTTATTCAGTTTTATTTACGCTTTGTAGTAGTAATTCTATCCATCCATGAGGGGGTAACTTCTCTATGCTGAGGTAATAAGGTAATACTTTTACTTTTGCTATTTGGATTAATCTCCCTTAAAATATAATATATAAACTATATAAAATCTGAATTAATAAAAAGATACCGCCATTCTAGGTCGGTTGGTTATTCAATTTAAACTGGTTAAACCTGACTTAATGAGGATACCGCCATTCTAGGTCGGTTGGTTTAAATTTATATTTCTGTTCCGCCTTATGGCTGGTATATTTGAATTTGACTTAATCAGGATACCGCCATTCTAGGTCGGTTGGTTTAAATTTATATTTCTGTTCCGCCTTATGGCTGGTATATTTGAATTTGACTTAATCAGGATACCGCCATTCCGGACGGTTGGTTTAAAATATCACAAGTATATATATTATTATTTTATGGGAGATATCTAAATAGTATATAGTAGAAGTTATTTCCTTTTATCTTAGCATTTCATTTCTTTTTATTGCAATTCATTATTCTACAATTACTTTTCAGCAATTTAATTTTATGTCTTTTAAGTTTTTATCAGCTTTAACTATGTATTATAACTAAGTTAAATATCTAGGGTTGTGATAAAATCTAGTATCACCGGTTTTAAAAAGGGTTAGATTATAGTTTGGGTAATTAAAGAGTTATTTGTTGAGTCATAATCTTAATGCTTTTTATTAACTGGCCATTAATAAAATTGACTAAATAAAACTTAAAATGAACTAGACATAGGGATTTTAAGTTTAAAGACCTTATACTTAACAACCCACGATCTTCTTTAAGGATAGATAAACCTTTAATAGATTTCCTTACATGATAGGAATATACCTGTTGGGCGGGGGTAATCATAATTGGAATTCAATCTTAATGAATCTAAGTAATTTAATTGACATAGACATATGGTTCAATTTGATTATTCTAGGTATTTGTAAATGATCGTTCGAAAGAGGCATTTACATAATTTAGTATTACAGATTAATAACTCAATATTCTACCCAACTATGATTTAACTACTTCATCATTTAATAAGTATTGGAGAATTCACAACCCTAGATAGTCTTAATTCTCATTAATCTACTCTCAATATCTTTTACTTGTTTTAAATTTAGAATCATCATTATCCTTTCAAACAACTTGTTAGATATTAGTAATCACTTAACCTCATAAAATTAATAGAATAGGTAATAAGTCCTCGTGGGATCGATATCTTTTTATACTACTTGAACGATAAGTGTGCTTGCGTTTAACGTGCGTGATTAGGCCGGTCAAGTTTTTGGCGCCTTTGCCGGGGACTTCTTTATCTTTTACTATTAGTTTAAAGGTTAGATACGTTACTTGTGTCTAATTTTTCCTTTTTACTTATTACTTTCGTTTTATTGTGTTTCAGGTTATCACAATCTTAATGAGACGAACCAGAAGCTTTGAACTACAACCGCTTGACCCAGAAATTGAAAGAACCATCAGACAATTGAGAAGAGAAAGGCGACAAGGCCAAGAAGCAATTATTAACATGGAATCTGAACCTTTGCAGGTTGCACCACCAATTCCTATTCGAGACAGAACAATTCCGGTGGTAGATGGCCTCACTTCATGTATTGTACTTCCTCCTTTACCAGCTAATGCAGGTGACATCAAAACTTGCATTCAGATGATTCAGCAATCAGTGCAATTTGGGGGAAAAGCAACTGAAGATCCTAATACCCACATCAGCAACTTCCTGGAAGTTTGCGGCACTTTCAATTACAACCGAGATGCTGAAGAAGCAATGAGACTGCGTATTTTTCCACACTCCTTGAAGGACAGAGCTAAAGCTTGGCTACATTCACTTCCAGCTGGTTCCATCACCACTTGGAACACTTTAGCCACCAAATTTCTTGCAAAGTATTTTCCACCAGCCAGAACTGGAAAACTGAGGAATGACATCACATCCTTTGTACAACAAGAATCAGAAACTCTCTACGAAGCTTGGGAAAGGTACAAAGATTTGCTCCGGAAATGTCCTCACCATGAGATTCCAAAATGGCTTCAAGTCCAAACATTCTATAATGGACTTTCTGGAATTATGAGAACCACAATTGATGCTGCTGCTGGAGGAGCATTAATGGCAAAAGGAGAAGATCAAGCTTGGGACCTAATTGAAGAAATGGCCAACAACAATTCTTTGTGGCCAACAGAAAGGAGCATGATTCAACGAATTGTTGGAATTTATGAAGTTGGAGCCAATTCAGCAGTCAGTACCAAACTGGATCAGATATGCAAATTCATGGAAACTCTCGGCATGCAAAGCAACATTGGAACCAAAAATTCACCATATGGAGAAGCACCAGAACAAAATCAACCAGAAGAGATGGTGAACTATGTCAATAATTTCAACAGACAGGAGAACAATCCATATTCCAACACCTACAATCCAGGGTGGAAGAATCATCTCAATTTCTCATGGAGCAACAATTCAGGACAAAAGAACTATCCACCACCTGGATTCCAGCAACAGAACAAAAGCCATGAGTTTGAAAAAGACCCAGAGATGAAAGATTGGATTGCAGAGATGTTCAAAAAGCAACAAGCAGCATATGATGCTATGTTTCAAAGCCAATCTGCTTCCATCAAAGCACTGGAGAATCAAATTGGACAACTAGCCAATGCTCAGAGTTACAGACCACCAGGAAATCTTCCCAGCAATACAGAACCAAATCCAAGAAACCGAGGGAAGGAGCAATGTCAAGCCATCACCTTGAAAAGTGGTACTGAAATCAACAAAGATGTTGGAATCAAGGCAACCATTGCAGATGTTCTAAAAGAAACAGAGAAACAGATGGATGAAAAAGAAACAAAGGAAAAAGAACAGATCACTCCACCTCCACCTTTTCCTCAACGCCTTCAGAAAAGTAAACTGGACAAGCAATTTACTCGATTCTTGGAGGTTTTCAAAAAGCTGCACATCAACATCCCATTTGCAGAAGCTTTGGAACAAATGCCCAGCTATACTAAATTCATGAAAGATATTCTTTCAAGAAAACGGAGATTGGGAGATTATGAGACAGTAGCATTATCAGAAGAATGCAGCGCCATCATTCAGAGAAAACTTCCCCCAAAGTTGAAGGATCCTGGAAGTTTCACCATTCCTTGCATCATTGGAGAACATAACTTCGGTAAGGCTTTATGTGATTTAGGTGCAAGTGTTAATTTAATGCCTTTTTCTATTTACAGAAAACTGCAAATTGGAGAAGCAATGCCTACCTCAGTTTCACTGCAACTTGCTGATCGAACGCTCGTATTTCCAAGAGGCGTTGTTGAGAATGTGTTGGTTAAGGTTGACAAATTCATTTTCCCAGCAGATTTTATTGTCCTTGATATGGAGAAGATGCAGACGTGCCAATCATCCTCGGGAGACCATTCTTGGCTACAGGTCGAACCATTATTGATGTACAAAAAGGAGAATTAACCATGAGGGTACAGAACCAGGAAGTAACATTCAATGTTTTCAAAGCCATGAATTTCCCAGATGATGAAAAGAAAGAGGAATGTTTCAGACATGATGAGAAGTTAGTTCGCATACAACTGGAACAAGGGCAGAAGGTATTGTTAAACAAATCAAGGGTGAAATTCTTCCATTGGAAGCCAAAATCACGGTGGTCATGTCCATTTGTGATCACCAAGGTTTTACCAGATAGAGCCGTTGAGATACATGATCCTGACTCCAACAAAACTTTCAAGGTTAAAAACAGGCGTGTCAAGCACTACTGGGGAGAACCGTTGGAGCGACAAAAAGAAAGTGCCACACTTTCAGATTCAGCATAACGTTCGAAAAGTCACGTCTAGCTGACGACCATTAAACTTAGCGCTAGTAGGGAGGCAACCCATGTAAATTTAGTATATATTACAATTTGGTGTGATTTTATTTTGTGTGTTTAGTTTTTACAGATAAAGAAATTTCAAAATGGAAGAAGCTCTCGCAAGTCTTCACAAGCAATTTCCTTCTCTCCCTCAAAATTCTCTGATGAAAGTTTACAAAGCTCGCTTGGAACGAATGAGACTACTGATGATCAAAGGTATTCCTACTGATCTTTGTTGGGTAATCGAAGCACGAGTACGTTTAGCAGGTGAGTATTCTGAGACTTGTAGTTCTTACTTACCTGGTTTTGGAAGAAGCACCTATGCAAAGAAACGTAGAGCTAAGAATATGGGTGTTTGTTACAAATGTGCGCGCTGGAATTGCAATACTTGTTGTCGTTCTTTAGGAATGGTGTCTGATAATCGTGAAGATAAAATTAAATTCATTAGGGATGGCTTGAGTAAGGAGTCTGTAGATGATATATCTTCAACTCTTGAGACGCATCCCAGTGGATATGTTCATATAGCCATTCACAAATTACACACACAATTCCAAAAAGAAAGACAACAGTTAAGTCTTGGGAATCTGACTAAAAAAGACCATGTTTGCCAATTTATAAGAAAATTGGATGGGAAGCTTGTCCATGACGCATAGACGTTAATCAAGCTGTAAAATCTTGTACATATTATATCTCTTTGTCTTTTCCTAATAATTGAGATTTGTTTTGTTGTTTTCTTTTATTTTCTCCAACAGGATCCAGACCTTTTTGACTATCACGATCTATTTTACTATTTTGCTACTAATCATCATTTGGAAGATACTAGTGCTATTATTACTCACCCTTTTTCAGGTACTATAAATTCAGCCCGTCATTGCACATTTGGAGGCATCCAGAGTTAAGAAAGAAATACATAAAAAATGGAAGCCACTTCAAAAAGACGAGTTGAGAACATCTGTGTGTTTTGCGGTAGTAGTGTTGGTAATAAACCACAATACATAGAAGCAGCACAGGAATTGGGTCGAGTTTTAGCTGTAAGAAATATGCACTTAATATATGGCGGAGGCAATCTTGGATTAATGGGGATTGTTTCAAAGGCTGTACAGGAAGGAGGCAGTCATGTTTTGGGAATCATTCCAAAACCCTTGGCAGATGCAAATCTGATTGAATCATCAAACGGAGAGGAACTGATCGTGCCAGGTATGTCTGAACGACTGGTAGAAATGATTAACCGTGCTGATGCTTTTATTGCTTTGCCAGGTGGCTTAGGCACACTGGAGGAAATTTTTATAGTGTTATCTTGGGCAAACCTGAACATACACCAGAAACCGCTTGGACTGCTTAACATTGATGGATTTTATGATTTTCTTTGTGTGTTTCTTGATGATGCTCGGAGAAATGGGTTCATGTCAAAACCTATGAAAGAACTCCTCTATACTGCCAGAACTGCTCCGGATCTAATAGACCAACTCTTAGCCCATGAACCACAAGTTGACCCTGTCATTTCAAAGATAAATTGGTCTGAGGACGATCGTGGTAAGAGGCGTCGGATTAATCTGGATCTTAACCTTTAATTTCCTGTAGTAATTCAGCCAACCAGGTACTATCTTCTAAACTCTTCTTCTACTATTTAAAACATTGGGGACAATGTCTCATTTAGGTTTGGGGGTGAGGAATAGTTAATAGTATCTTGTTTATAGTTTGTGTTTTTATTTTTAGTCCAAAATTTTTCAAAAAAAAACAAAAAAATTAAAAAAAATAATAAAAACAAAGGGCATATTTAAAGCTAGGTGATGGTTTGGTGTCTTCCTTCACTCACTACCTTTTTATGAGGAAAAGCTGTGAAGGCACCTAGATAATCATTCACTTGTAGCGTGTTGTGACAGACTAGTTTGGAGGACTCGTTGTTTATTCCTGACAACAAGCGATAAGAGCCTAAGGGGCTAGGGTACTTAAGTGAGCCTCGCTCCACCTTCCCTCTGGGGAATCTACAACGGGAAGTCCATTCGACAGTTAGTCACACACCATAAATTCGTTGGCACGTACCATAAGGTATAAAAAAGGTGCGTTCACTTGGTCGCTTGAACCCTTGAGTAGTGAGTCCTAGTTGTGAACAATCCTTCGTCAGCAAGAGCCTTTGAAAAAAAAACACACACGCACACACACACATGTAAATTATAGTTTTATGACTAGTAGAAATATGTAGTTGTTATGTTGACTAAAAAGATGAAATTGGTAAGAAATAGCTGTGTAAGGAATTTCCACTCATGAGACGTATTTCAAACCTAATTCAAAACAAGTTAATTTTTGTTTATTCACTTTTGAATTATTAAATCTGTAAGTTCTCCATAAAACTGACTAAAAATGGATCTTCATATACTTAGTTGGCAGATATTATCAACATACATGGTAACATACGGACATAGGATAAAATTGAAAAGATTGGAATATTCAGTGCTATAGTTTAATTGGAGAAGCATCTCAAAAAAGTGATGGAATAAAAAAAAAAAAAAATGTCTGAGATCCGAGTTATTAAGTCTGTAAGGGTATTTTAATACCTAGTGCCCTAAAACCAACTGGTTTGGGAGTCACTGGCCCAACACTCGCTACATGGATCAAAAAGATGATAGAAAAAAATACATATATCTGAAGTCTGAGTAATTAAGTCCTTAGGGGTGTCTTAACACCTGATGCCCTAAAGCCAACTGGTTTGGGAGTCACCGACCTAAAGCTCGCTACATAGATGGAAGATATTGTATATAAATAAAAAATAGAGAAAAGAAAAAAATCAAAGAAAAAATCAGAAAAATCAAAAAAATTTATTCCATTACTACAAAAGGTGTGAAATCTGATAAAACTTTAGGACAAAAATATTACTCTCTTATCAACTGCACTTATGACTGTTATGGCGAAATGAGTTGTTTAATATTATGTTGGCTAAGTATATGAAGAATGGTAAAAATAATCGGAGAATTTACTTATTCAGTAATTTAAAATAAAACAAAACAACTAATAAACTTGGAGTAGAAGTTTCACCTAATTAGTCACTAACTTCTTTATTATATTTTCTCTTGTCTTTTTGCTTTTGTGTGCATTAGTTTCACTACCTTTTTACTTTTATAAAATGTTTATGGGTATCATTGCTGTAAACCTTCACGAGACTACAACTCGTCCACTAGGGACACCTAGGGGTTTAAAGGCTTGTTGCATAAGCTAAATGCAATCGTGATCCCTACGAAAGTGGCTTAGTTAAATTTTATTATGTTATTTTATTTTGCTCGAGGACTAGCAAAATGTTAGGTTTGGGGGTGTGATGAGTGATAAATGTATCACTATTTCCCACTCATTTAACTTAATATTTTGTATAGTTTCTTGAGTTTTGTGAATATTTTGATGTGTTTTGTGTTATTTTGTAGATAAATAAAGTTTCAGGACATTCTGGAGGTAATTTGAAGCAAAACTGTGAAATTTGGTGAAATTTGGCAAAAAGGGTATTTTGGTAATTTTGGACGTCCCGACACAAATTTTGGTAATTTTGGAAATCCCGACACCGAAATAAAGTTTCAGAACATTCTGGAAGTGATTCGGAGCAAAACTGTGAAATTTGGCAAAAAGGGTATTTTGGTAATTTTGGGCGTCCCGACACCGAGGGTATTTTGGTAATTGCACCACCATGCCACATGTCAAAGATTCAACGAGCCGTCATTTTTAGCACACCATGCCACGTGTCGAAAATTCAGCGATCCAAAAAAAATAATAATAAAAAAATAAAAATCAGAAAAATAATAATAAAAAATTAGATTTTTTTGCCTATAAATAGATTTCGAATTTTTAGTTTCAAATGTACCTCTTCCTCTGAAATCCTTATAGATAAATTGAGAGTTCTTCATATTTTCTTCTTTTATTCAGTTTTATTTACGCTATGTAGTAGTAATTCTATCCATCCATGAGGGGGTAACTTCTCTATGCTGAGGTAATAAGGTAATACTTTTACTTTTGCTATTTAGATTAATCTCCCTTAAAATATAATATATAAACTATATAAAATCTGAATTAATAAAAAGATACCGCCATTCTAGGTCGGTTGGTTATTCAATTTAAACTGGTTAAACCTGACTTAATGAGGATACCGCCATTCTAGGTCGGTTGGTTTAAATTTATATTTCTGTTCCGCCTTATGGCTGGTATATTTGAATTTGACTTAATCAGGATACCGCCATTCTAGGTCGGTTGGTTTAAATTTATATTTCTGTTCCGCCTTATGGCTGGTATATTTGAATTTGACTTAATCAGGATACCGCCATTCCGGACGGTTGGTTTAAAATATCACAAGTATATATATTATTATTTTATGGGAGATATCTAAATAGTATATAGTAGAAGTTATTTCCTTTTATCTTAGCATTTCATTTCTTTTTATTGCAATTCATTATTCTACAATTACTTTTCAGCAATTTAATTTTATGTCTTTTAAGTTTTTATCAGCTTTAACTATGTATTATAACTAAGTTAAATATCTAGGGTTGTGATAAAATCTAGTATCACCGGTTTTAAAAAGGGTTAGATTATAGTTTGGGTAATTAAAGAGTTATTTGTTGAGTCATAATCTTAATGCTTTTTATTAACTGGCCATTAATAAAATTGACTAAATAAAACTTAAAATGAACTAGACATAGAGATTTTAAGTTTAAAGACCTTATACTTAACAACCCACGATCTTCTTTAAGGACAGATAAACCTTTAATAGATTTCCTTACATGATAGGAATATACATGTTGGGCGGGGGTAATCATAATTGGAATTCAATCTTAATGAATCTAGGTAATTTAATTGACATAGACATATGGTTCAATTTGATTATTCTAGGTATTTGTAAATGATCGTTCGAAAGAGGCTTTTACATAATTTAGTATTCCAGATTAATAACTCAATATTCTACCCAATTATGATTTAACTACTTCATCATTTAATAAGTATTGGAGAATTCACAACCCTAGATAGTCTTAATTCATATTAATCTACTCTCAATATCTTTTACTTGTTTTAAATTTAGAATCATCATTATCCTTTCAAACAACTTGTTAGATATTAGTAATCACTTAACCTCATAAAATTAATAGAATAGGTAATAAGTCCTCGTGGGATCGATATCTTTTTATACTACTTGAACGATACGTGCGCTTGCGTTTAACGTGTGTGATTATGCCGGTCATGAACCCGGCGCACGTTAGCACTTCTCGGCGCACGTTAGACGTCGCGACTCTGAAGGTCTTGGCGTCGCGACGCGGGAATTTACCAAAATGCTTTTTTCGTCCAATTTTCACTGTTTTGGCCCAAATCACCTTCAGAATGTCCTGAAACTTTATTTATCTACAAAATAACACAAAACACATCAAAATATTCACAAAACTTAAGAAACTATACAAAATATTAGGTTAAATGAGTGAGAAATAGTGATAGATTTACCACTCATCAGTCCACCCGGTCCGGACACACATGATCCCGTGTCCAGACCCGGAATTTATTTGCTATGGCGCATATCTTAGTCATAAATTCATTTTTTTATAATTTTCGGATTGAAAATAATTTTACTTATTTGTGTTGTTAGGGCGCAAAATAATTTTCCATAAAAAAGTATATATGTATATATATATATATATATAACACAGTTTTTTGCGGTCACTTCACTCTTATTTTTGATTTGTCAAGAAAATACTTTTGTAATTCTTGAAAAAAAATTATTGTAACTAAAAAATTTGTACTTATTGATTAAAAAAATAAGTGTAATTGAAAAATCAAATCCAACCGGAAAAAATTTAATCAAAGTGGTAATTTTTTAATTTCAAAAATTATGACATAAATATAAATATAAAATAATACAAATACAAATACAAATATAAAATAACACAAATAAAAATTAAAAAGAAAAAGAAATCAGGGTAACCAGATCCGGACCGGGTCTACTCGGGTTCGGTTTCGGACCCGGGGTAACAAAATCTCTTCCGGAACCGGACCCGGGGAAACAAAATATCTTCCAGAACTGTAAAATATATATATTTTTAATTTGACTCGCAGAACCGTAAAATATATATTTTAATTTGGCGATAATTTTTTTTAATTTGCAATGCGAGGGCGCATTACTTTCTGAGAGTACTACTTCGGATAAAGTGTCATTTACCATTCCTCCAAATTTTAAAACATTTCTTTATTCTTAGTAGAAGCAATCTTTACATCCAAGCATTTTCAATAATAAAGAAATTATGCAATAAAAATATTACATTAATTATTCCAAACAGAAAGAAAGGCAATACTTAGCAATCTTTGCATATTTACCTAGTTGATCACACACATCAAAGAAGAACTAAACCGCGTTAGCTTGATAGTTTTGGCTACCGATTTCTTTACTTCTGGATTCATCAGCAATAAATAGCTTTGATTGATGATCATGATCAAATTTTCTACTCCACATCTTCTTACTTGTCCTCTCCCTTGCCCTTACCCTTGCCTTCTCCCTCAAATCTTTAGCAAGAGGGCGAATAATACTCTTATGCGAGTGTTTGATCTTTTTCTCTTTAGCTGGAAGCTTTCCTCTAATGGCTGCAGCAGCCTTATTGTCCAACACAACAGCTTCAACTTCACCCTCAGAAGTAGTACACTTTGCACCAACTATGTCGTAATAATTGATCATCACCTCTGGATGAAGACACCTTTCAAGTTTCTTTATCTCAGGTTTCGCATGAATGAGTAACCATTCAACAGTCTCGCTAGCTTTATCATACCCTAACGTGTCATGCAAATCAAAAAACTTTCTAGCAACATCAAGTGACAATCTCATTCTCCTGTCTCTTGGTCCTTTTGCCGTGTTGATCTTGCTATGCCTATCTTTCTTTGAAGAAGATGACCTATTACAACTTGGCATCTTCTTCTTGTCACAATTTATTACACTCCTGTTGTTGCACTCTTGATCTGCCGCTAACCCATTATTGCTTTCTGTATTAACAACAATCTCAGGAACAATCACATTATCCAATGTCACCGGTTCATGATATTGCTGATCAAGTAAAACGCTATCATATTATATTTGGTTATGAAAAAGGTTGTGGTCATCTAACTCTAACTCATGATAGCGAATGCAAGATGAAAAAGGAGGGTCATCTTCTTGGTTGGTCTCATTGAAAAAGGGTATATGAAAAATTGACTGGTCAAGAGTGTAAGAGGCTAGGTCATTGTTGTTATAATTGTTGTTTGAATGGAGCATTTTTAATTAGCTTTTGTGAAATTACACTGGGGGAGACCCTAAGCATGCAGCTGGCCCGCACAGACTCTAGAGAGCTTGAGAATATCGAAACATACATGCACCAAATAGATCCATCAATCCCATCTTTTTCACTTCATTTTCCCCTGAATATTAAAAACAAAGACAAGTCATATATAGAGGGTAGCCTGATTTTAAACACTATTTATGTACTTATTTTCTAATTGTGTGTGTATGTGTGTTTCTGTTATAGCAAGAGAGATTTGCACATTTACCTTTGCTGCTGGCCAAGGACTTAAAAGAATGAGAAAGACAGCACAGAAGAAGCATTATGGGTGTCAATGGGGGCTGGACGAAGAAGCATAAGAAGAGAGGATATATTTATGGGAGACAAAAAGCCATTTTTTTTTTCTTTTAGAGAGAAAAATAATTATTGTTAGGCTATCTCTTATGTGCATATATTTTTTATTGGACCATGAAAGTCAAAGAGAAAAGCAAAAACAGTGATTTTTTGAGGAGGGGAGAGAAAACACTTATTATTGTCACTTCACATGGCAGCACGAGGAAGTTAAGTAACTCACTCAATCATATTTAACTAATGCCTTTGACGCTAGGTCGCTTTCAGCGAAAACGGAAAGCATAATTTTTTTTTCTCAATCTAACAACTCATAATGTACTTCTTTTCCTTTTCAGAAAATCAATGTAATCACGTGTGAGTATTGGGTAACAGAGAGAGGATTACAAATTTACAACAAGACATATTTCATTCCATATAAGACTATAATTAAATTGATCAAAAGACAACTAAAAACAAAGTAATTAGAAGAAGGGTCGGATTATTTTTTTTTAATCGCTAAATTAAATAAAATATATTTTGTAGTTCGTTGGAAATAGGGTGAGAACTGTAACATATATATTTTTTTAATTTGGTATGCGAGGGCGCACTACTTTAATATATTTTTTTTAATATGTTACAGTTCGAGGTAACAAAATACGCGTATGCGAGGGCGCACAACGTGAATATATATTTTTTTAAATTTTATATATATATATTTTTTAGTTTGCTGATATAAATATAAAATAATACAAATACAAATATAAATATAAAATAATACAATTAAAATTTAAAAAAATTAAAAAGAAAGAGAAATCTGGGTAACCGGATCCGGACCGGCGGACCCGAGGTAACAAAATCTCTTCCGTAACCGGACTCGAGATCACGCGGGTCCGGACCGGGTGGACCCGGGTATGGAAAAAATAAATATAATAAATTAGATTATAATAAAAAATATAAAATATTAATTGTATATATGTGTGTGTATAAATAATAGAATATAATAAAAAATTAAAAGAATTGAAATAAAACTAATAAAATTGACAAAATACAATGGCCGATTGCGGACCCGGATAAATATTCCGGGGTAAAAAAAAAAGCTTAAATGTAATAAAAAAAAAAACTTGTAAATAGCACTATTTTTAGTAAATGACAGAAGCACTTTCATGCACCACATGATAAATTACACTTCTGCCAACTTGAATTATGCATGCAACTTATAGTAAACAGACAACGAAATATATGTTTATTTATTGATAATAGGAATTTTTTAGACAACGAAATAGTACGAGATTTTTATCGAAATATATTTTTGTTATCTTGAAATTTAAAACAAGATGGGACCAAGATATATTTTTATCCCATAATTCAAAATAGACAAAATTGAAATTGTCAAATTTCATCCTTCATTATCAACCTTACTCAAATAGTATTTATAAAATCTATAATTTTTAGAACTTTTTTACAAAATATTATAAGAATATCCCTCATAATTAGCCACATATTTCAAAAATATTTGGACAAGAAAATGCCACACCAAATACTTATCCAATAAGCATTAAAAATAATAATAATATCAAATTCTATTCTTAAAATAATAATAATTAAAAATTAATTAATTTATAATTATTATTACATGTGACAAAACGAAAAATACATTATTCATAAATGATGAATGCAGGGGATGCATCAACTTACCATTAGCAGATAATAAAAGTAGTCTATAATTATTGTTGCAATGGAGTGTTGCTCTCCATTTCCAGCAAAATTATATGTGATGTTGAGGAAAAATTTCTTCGTTAGAAATTCAGGTAATCAGATCCGGACCGGGTCTACCTGGGTCCGAAACCGGATCCGAAGTAATAAAATCTCTTCCGGAACATGATCCGGGATCACGTGGGTCCGGACCAGGTGGACCCGGGTCCGGAAAAAAATAAATAAAATAAAATAAATTATATTATAATAAAAAATATAAAATATAAAATATATATATAATAGAATATAATAAAAAATTAAAAGAATTGAAATAAAACTAATAAAATTGACAAAATACAAATATAAATATAAAATAATACAATTAAAATTAAAAAAAAAATTAAATTCATAGTTAAAATGTAAAAAAATGCATTGTTGATAATATTAGTTAGGGCGCATACCTAAATAATTTTATTTAATAGTTCTGCGATGGCGCAAAATAAATTCGTTTTTTTTTTTAATTTTAATTTTCGGATTGAAAATAATTATCCATGGATTCTTTTGAAATAACCTCTAAAATTCATAGTTAAAATGTAAAAAAATGCACCGTTTATAATAGTTGCTAGGGCATAACTAAATAATTTTATTTAATAGTTCTGCGAGGGCGCAACATAAATTCGTTTTTTTTTTTAAATTTTTATTTTTGGATTGAAAATAATTATCCATGAATTCTTTTGAAATAATCTCTAAAAATCTAAAAAACGGTTCCGGAAGAGATTTTGTTACCCCGGGTCCGGTTCCGGACCGGGTGATCCGGTTACCCGGATTTATTTTTCTTTTTAATTTTTTTTAATTTTAATTATATTATTTTATATTTATATTTGTATTTGTATTATTTTATATTTATATCAGAAAACTAAAAAATATATATATTTTTCCTCTTTATCTTTTTATTTTCTTTCAATATTTGATTTAGATTATTTTGTGTTCAAAGAAGACCTAAGTAAGAAAGGACCGATATGCCGGTTCCAATTTCGAAATATTTTTGTTTCCCCAGGTCCGGTTCTGGAAGAGATTTTATTACCCCGGGTAGACCCGGTCAGGATCCGGTTACCCGAATTTCTTTTTCTTTTAATTTTTTTTTAATTTTTTAAAATTTTAATTATATTATTTTATATTTATATCAGCAAACTAAAAAATATATATTAGTTCTGCGCCCTCGCATGACATATCGTTAAATTAAAAAAAATATTAAAAAAATGGGCCCTCACATGACATATCGTTAAATTAAAAAAAAATATATTAAACACATATATTAAGTTTATGCGCCCTCGCATTGCAAATTAAAAAAATTTTCGCCAAATTAAAAAATATATATATATTACGGTTCTGCGAGTCAAATTAAAAATATATATATTTTACTGGTAGGTTTCGTAGAAGTGGCCATTCGGTCAAGTTGAAGAAAAACGAACAAAAGCATGCTTTTAATTTTTTCTGCTTCTGGGCTTATAAGCCATTTTTGGTCAATTGGGATGAGAGAGAAGCCAGGACAAAATAAAAAAGAGATGAGGAAAAAAATTTGTTTTTTTTTTTGTTCTTTTGAGTGAAGACAGGCTATTCGGCCAAAGTTGGAGAAAAAAGGGAAAAATTTGCTTTTAATTTTTTCTGCTTCTTGGTTTATAAGCCATTTTTTTTGAATTTCTTTTAAAAAAAATGAAAGAAAGGATCGTCCCCCTTGGCCTGGACGATCATGTCATATCGTCCAAGGGGGACGATCGTTCCCCTTTAAGGGGAACCGTCCCATTTTCTTAATTTTTTAATTATTTTTTATTATTTTTTTAATTCCAAAAAAAAGGTTTTATAACTTTGATTTACGAAATTATTATTTTTTTTAAAAAAATAAAAGTAAATATGGATACTGATTCTTATCATTTATACTTTCACCTATTTATTATCCGTTTGGTCAATTTTTTTTATCATATTCGTGCCGTAATTAGGTAATTATGCATATATATATAAGTATGTCAAACATAAAATTAGTCTGATTATTACTAATCATGTAATAACGTCATATTGATATGTTTATTAAATGTCGTGTTTGTGTTAAAAAACAAATATTAACATAATTACTAAATGAATCGTAACATAATTTAATAGAGCACAATCACATACAATTTTCACCAACAGTAGAATATATATATATATTATATATATATATATATATATATATATATATATATATATATATATTATATATATATATATATATATATATAATCTGGCCTCCTCTTCTTCTTCTTCTTCTTCTTTTTTTTTTTTTTTTTTTAATTTCAACTTTGTTTTGCTGATTTATTATGAATTTTATGCTAAACTTACTTTTCAAGTTTTAGAGTTTGCAAATTATATATGTATATACACACACACTCTCCCTCAGTCCCATAGACTTATTTTCATTTAAAAAAAAAAAAAATAGTTAATGGCATGTCTCCTCTCTTATCCCAGTTGGCCAAAAATAGCTTATTTATAGCTTCAAGATACATAATACGTAATACCTAATATTATGAAAAAATGAATTATTCATAATCATGAACCAGACATAAATATGATACGGATTGGTTTAGCGGAACCAATCCTAACATACAAGTAGAGTTAGAATGCAGGCACAAAAATCTTGGTCTCATTTTGATTATGAATTCATGAGAAAAAATCGTACGAAATCCCCGACTATTTTGAATCGAATGAAAAATCATACAAAAATTTTTTTTAGATAAAATTATCGTGATTCAGGATAAAAATTATTTTGAATTCAAACTTTATTTTTTTATTCAAGATGAAAAATCATCACGAATCTCATACTAAATAAAACCTATAATTTTGATCAAAATTCGAGATTTTCTACGAATACATATTTACACGAGCCAAGGGTGCTACCAAGTTCAATGATTGCTCGGACAAATCAATAATTTTGCTGCCAAGAATAAAGATTTGTAATAAGGTAATACACAACACTTTTTTTTTCCCTGAAAGGCAAGAACTTTTATAACCGATCATCAATATTACCTATCATCAATAACAAACAACAAAAGCTAGATACAGACAACACTAGAATCAAAGCATCTATTAAAGTGGTTCTTTCGTTTCCTCTATTAGTAGTCAGCTTGAGCCTTTCATCGGGCTTTCACCCCTTGCCATACTGTTACTGGGTAATCCCTCTCCTCTACTGCTTAGGCTACGCTTGGAGAAGACTAGACGAACTTTGCGGTGTTCGGACCGTTGGCTATTAGTGATGATAGGCAGGACGCATATGATTGGTAGTCTTTGCTGCGCCAAAAGATGAAAGCCAAATACATAATGTTTTTTGCTTAGAAAATATCAAAATTTAGAAATGCTATTATGACCATACTTTTTTTATTTTTAAACTTAAACCACACATTTTAAAATACCTACTTACTCCACTAGCCCACACATTTTACATACTTGCTCCACTAGCCCACACATTTTTGGAAAAAAAAAAAATTAATGCAGTATAGGCACGCGGTAAATAATTATTTGCCTTCTGCAGGTAAATAATTATTTGCCTTCAAGAAGCTTTGGTTTTTAAAATTGATTTTATTACCATCCTCAGCTCAAAAAGACAAACTTGGTCTTGGTTGCTAAAACTGTCGATGAACCAAAGCTGTGGCCTGAGCAGAGAAATAAAGATCATTTTTTAAACTCTAAATGGGTTAAGCTTATGACACTTGTAACTGTCATTGAAGAGCCAATAAGTTTGCGTTTGGAATTGGGACCACATGGATCATGATTTCTTACTTAATGTAAGAAATAATAATGTTTGGTTACTACTGCTTGCTTTTAAATCCGGTAGCTTCTGTGTTAGGTAGCGGGAGTCGAACTAATAAGTCAAAGTTTTACTAGAAGAAGTAATTTTATTGTGGGAATATAATAGCTATTTTTTAGAATGATATTGAAATCCGTCCGCTCCTCACTTCGCTTATGAGTGAATTGAAAATAGAAAAAAAATTTCATGCCAGTTTATTTTATTTCTGTTTTATTGTATTTTCATGCATGCGTTAAAAATGCAGACAAAACAAAAATCCTTGTATGAAAAACAAACGATTTGTTTCCAATTTTCTGAAAGAAAAAAAAAACAGAAAATTTGAGCTAAGTTTGGGAGAACCTTTTATGAAATGAAAGGGATTGATGATTGAAAATGGAAACACAAAAGTGAAAAAAATATGAAGAAAAGATTCATGATCTTCAATATTAAATAGCCCTTCCCGAGTTATAACTTTCCTATCCTTTCAACCTAACCTTTTTGGCTAACTCTTTTCAAGATTAGTGTGTGTTTCTTTAGCTATAGTCATGTTTCCTTCAGGCACCATTAACTGTGATCACGTTCCTTTTACCAATCAAGCTATGACTACTGAAGAAAACCCTAGCTCCTCACAGCATCATCATCATCATCATCACTCGCCATTCTTGCACTTCCCTGCTGACCAACCGTTTCTTGCTGATGATAATGAATTGTTTATGAGTCACTTTTTTCCACAACACCAAATCTTGGGTTGCAGTTCTAATAATAATGTGGTAGCTGAGACTGAGATTAAAATGGCATCTCCAGTTAAACCAACCAAAAAAACTACCACAAAGAAAAAGAAAAATGAAGCCAATGGTGAAAAGAGCGGCTCCGAGGAAAAGAACTGGGAAAAAGGATAGGCATAGCAAGATCTACACAGCTAAAGGTCCTAGAGATCGGCGGATGAGGTTGTCCCTTCAAATTGCCCGTAAGTTCTTTGATCTTCAGGATACTTTAGGCTTTGATAAGGCCAGCAAGACAATTGAGTGGCTGTTCTCCAAATCGAAGGCGGCGATCAAGGAACTCACAGAGAGTTTGCCTAGTGTCAAGAAAAGCTGCACCCGAGGTGCAAAGTGTATTCTTTCATCCACTTCAGAGAGCGAGGTTGTCTCGGGAATCAAGAAAAGTGCGGACTCTTTGGTGGGCATACCCAGAGTCGGTGCAATGAATAGAAGATCAAGTAAATTAAGGGAGTCCAGGGAGAAGGCAAGAGCAAGGGCGAGGGAGAGAACGATAGAGAAAATGAAAATGAGAGGTCTTGAATTTGATCAGAAATAAAAAAAGCGTTCTGATGATCAGGAAGCAAACCCTAATGATTTGGAAAATAATTGCTCTGTTCTAGTGGCTTATCAAGAAGCAGCGGCGGAAGAAGAAGATAAAGAATCTGGCATGGTTCACTTAACGGAACATGATGATGAGATGGATTATGTGAGCATCATTGAGAAGTTTCTTGGCGTTACAACTTCACCAAGATCATCATCAATTTTTGATCACACACTCAACATTGGAGAATCAAGTGGCGCAAGTTTGCAAAAAAACCATCCTGCTTATAGTACTGAATATAATAGTTACCGTGCAATGATAAACATGGATGGATCATCATCAGGTAATTATCTATTCCAAGCACAAAACCATCCTGGTGAATTTTTCAATATTGGGCCAGATACCCAAGAAAGAGAATCTAGCTAATTTTACATTATCAATAGTGCAGCTAATGCCCATTACCAAAACACTAGTTCAGATTTCAATAATTGCCCACGAACAAAACCCTAGTTCAATTGTCATGACTTCACATCCTTATTTCCTGGAAGATCAGTTCTCCTGCAACCCCTATTGTTCACAATAAGTATAGCAGTCTATATTGAAGTAGATAATTAATTGAACTCTTTTCGAGTATATGAAATTGCAAGGAATTGTTTGGTGGATCCTTAGCTGTACGGTTGGTTGATTGGATGTGGTAAATATATTGTACTTCTTTTAAGTCTATGAATTTAAGCTAAATTTTATTGTTTTCCAATTTTCTGAAAAAAAAATACTTTGTTTTGCCAAAAAAAAAGCCAACATAAATATATTCGGTCCGTATTTTTGTACCGACGAGACATTTACCAACATAATATTATGATCAGTAATCTATCATTCAGATCAAAATTTATTATTTACCAACATAATATTATGATCAGTAATCTATCATTCAGATCAAAATTTATTATTTACCAACCGAATAATTAGTTGGTAAAAAATTGTTTTCTTATAGTATTAGTTAAATAATGTTTTTTTCTAGGGTTCTAAGAGCCACATGGAAGTGTAAGTGTTACATTATGGTGATTCAGTTTTATTAAATTTTATTGACACTAGCTTACAAATCGTTTTTGCGGGATTTGAGTAAAATTTATATTTTATTTATATATGTATATATAAAAATTTAGTTCTTTAAAATGGCATATGAAAATTATTTTTTAAGCGTCACATAAAATTTTAATATTTAAAAAATACAAATATTATTCATAATTAGATAACTCTTCAAATTGTTAATTATTATAAAGCCCCTGGAAATTTTTCCTCAACATCACATATAATTTTGTTGGAAATGGAGAGCAACACTCCATTTACTAACTATAATTTTGCTTTTTCTTTATGCTATAATATAATGGTGTTGAGAATTTCATCATTGTACTCGAGTTCTTAATTTTGGATTGGACCCGTTTAAAACAAACTTTACTTTGGCCTTTATTGTTGCACTTATCTCAGGTAAACATAATGCAGCAATATTACCGATCATCAATAACAAACAACACTAGAATCAAAGAATCTATTAAAGCCAAAAGATGAAAGCCAAAAACACAATGTTTTTTGCTTATTAAATATCAAAACTTAAAAATGCTCTTATGACCATTCTCTTCTTATTTTTAAACTAAAACCACACATTTTACCTACTTCTCTTTACTTCAATTATGTGTTGTTGCTACCTCCACAGAAGAGGCAGTTGAAGCCTATAGGATGGAAGAAACTTTTCTCTAAGAACAAAGAAAATTTACAATACAATCAAAGATATCGTGTTATCCGTATAATAATTTAATAATCAATTATCATGCGTGTTAAAGTATAAAAAATAACTAAAAATGAATATAAAATCATACATATCATTTATTAATTCATTTGTGATATCACATCATCCATATTTCCGTTGTAGCACTTAAGCAATAATAGTTGTAGGACTTAGCCGCGCTCTGTTCTTGATCGGTCGAATCGATCGCCATGTTTCTGAGATTCTTCTAAATGCCCTTTCTCTTTCGTTAATGGTTACGAAGTCAATTGGGTATGTTGACGGTGGATTTTGGTCTCAGGATAATATGGGAATATCACCTCCGAGATAATCCTCCTTCAATAGTGGATTTGTTTGGTTATGGGGGACCAAAAGCAAACTTAGCAAAAGACAGATAAATGCACCAATCGACAATGAGATTTAACGTGGTTCGGCGGATCTTGGTCCGACCTACGTCCACGGGCACAAACAGGATGATACTTTTTATTACTGAAATATGCTTCTCGGATCTCTTTTGTGTTTACAAGTCAGAGCTTGATGATTCTGATGTCCACTTTTCACCTTCAACTTGTTACCTCTTATTCCCTCTTTCTGTTGTTCTCCCTTTCTCTTCACTCTACCCTCCTATTTATAATGGTGAAGAAATCATATTCCTATTTGTACAAGAATTTCCTAGTTGAAACAATTTCGTTTCCCATAAGGATTCCTAGTCAAAACTGTTCCCTTTTCCCATAAGGATTCCTAATCAAAACTACATTTACTTCATTTATCCTATTAGGATATTAACTCACCAGTTTTCCTCATGAAAATAGGATAACTTGTTATCTTATCCACAAGGATAGGGTATTATCTTCAGGAGCACGTCTCGCTATATGGTCGGTCTTCATGAGGTCGGTCACAATAGTTTTTTGTACTGAGAGTGCTGCTGTCGACCTGATAATTGCCCGGTCATCCAATCTTTAAGTGGTCGGGTTAACGATCTTAAGTGCTCGGCCCCTGACTCATGTGGTTGGGTCGATATTAATGATCCGGACCAATAAGGGATTTACCCTTTTACCCCTGTCGTGCTGCTTAAATGACATAGTGCCCGGAAAACACCATCAACATCTGTCCCCTAGTTCTCGGTTCCAACGAGTATACAAGTTGGTGCCGGGAACTATAAAAAGATGGTGTGCTGATCGCCTTGCTGGTGGTCGCTCCAGAAATCACAGAGAAAAACGCATTGGCTGCAAATCTGGTCATTCCTGCCACCTTCATGTGCTCAGTCAACGAGGATCCCGATATCTACCCGTGGAGACAATGCTTTGCCCTTATGCTGACGACGATCGACTCGGTGGGACGTAACCCGACCTCGAGCTGAAATGAACACTTGGCTCCGGGGGAAATGTTACGTCCCCAGACCAAAAGGACTGACTCGGTGGGACATGACCCGACCCCGAGCTGAGAAGAACACCTGGCCCTGGGGGGTTGTCACGTCCCCAGACCAAAAGAACGGACTCGGTGGGACACGACCCGACCCCGAGCTGAGATGAACACTTGGCCCTGGGGGAATGTTATGTCCCCAGACCAAAAGGACGGACTCGGTGGGACACGACCCGACCCCGAGCTGAGATGAACACTTGGTCCTGGGGGAATGTTACGTCCCCAGACCAAAAGGACGGACTCGGTGGGACGTAACCCGACCCCGAGCTGAGAAAGGCACTTGGACCTGGGGGAATGTTACGTCCCCAGTCCGAAGGGCTGACTCGGTGGGACGTACCCCGACCCCGAGCTGAGAAATGCACTTGGACCTGGGGGAATGTTACGTCCCCAGTCCGAAGGGCTGACTTCGGTGGGACGTACCCCGACCCCGAGCTGAGAAAGGCACTTGGACCTGGGGGAATGTTACGTCCCCAGTCCGAAGGGCTGACTCGGTGGGACGTACCCCGACCCCGAGCTGAGAAAGGCACTTGGACCTGGGGGAATGTTACGTCCCCAGTCCGAAGGGCTGACTCGGTGGGACGTAACCCGACCCCGAGCTGAAAGAGGTACTTGGCTCTGGGGGAATGTCACGTCCCCAGTCCAAGGGCAGACTCGGTGGGACATCGCCCGACCCCGAGCTGTGAGAATCACTTGGTCCTGGGGGAATGTTACGTCCCCAGTCCAAAGGGCAGACTCGGTGGGACATCGCCCGACCCCGAGCTGTAAGAATCACTTGGTCCTGGGGGAATGTTACGTCCCCAGTCCAAAGGGCAGACTCGGTGGGACATCGCCCGACCCCGAGCTGTTAGAATCATTTGGTCCTGGGGGAATGTTACGTCCCCAGTCCAAAGGGCAGACTCGGTGGGACATCGCCCGACCCCGAGCTGTAAAAATTACTTGGTCCTGGGGGAATGTTACGTCCCCAGTCCAAAGGGCAGACTCGGTGGGACATCGCCCGACCCCGAGCTGTAAGAATCACTTGGTCCTGGGGGAATGTTACGTCCCCAGTCCAAAGGGCAGACTCGGTGGGACATCGCCCGACCCCGAGCTGTTAAGAATCATTTGGTCCTGGGGGAATGTTACGTCCCCAGTCCAAAGGGCAGACTCGGTGGGACATCGCCCGACCCCGAGCTGTTAGAATCACTTGGTCCTGGGGGAATGTTACGTCCCCAGACCAATAAGCATGACTCGGTGGGAAGTAACCCGACCCCGAGCTGTAACAAACATCGGTCTCGGCGGTACAAGAGCAGACCCGAGCCGGAAAGAGACATCGGTCTCGGCGGTACAAGAGCAGACCCGAGCCGGAAAACAAATATCAAAATCATTGTGTGAGCCATAACAAACAAGCATAAATAAATGTCAGCCTAAGACAGAAGAAGTTTTACTCACATTTTTGGGATCCGTTGTCTTTCTTGCGACTCTACAAGGGTCATTACAAGTAAGGCTTTTCTTAATACGTCCTCTCTGCATCTCAGCATTCCACGCATCCGACCGGATGACTTTCGCTATCAACTTGGTCGTCCTCAAAAATCGAATGGTCCATGTACACACTGAGATAGCCTTCTTTCACCAAGTCTTCCACCTGCTCTCGCAGGTCTCTGCACCCATTCGTGGCATGTCCCCTTACGTTGTGGTCCTTTCTCTGATGGTGTTCCCTCTTCGAGATATTTTCTCCTCGTTTTCTAATAGAACGAATGTGCGGGCCACCTCTAGGGCGGTTGCGTAGTCCGGGGTGTCCTGGATCCTTAGGTGGGTCCATAATTTCCCGACCCTTAGGGCCCCTTTCAGACTTTCCAGGGCCTCTTGGGATTCGTATCCTCCGACCTCGAGCACGGTGTTGTGGTACCTTTCAATGAAGTTTTTTAGTGTTTCGTCATCTCCCTGTTTTATGAGCCTTAGTTCTCCTATTGTCTTTTTAGGGGTGCAGGCTCCTTTGAAGTGTCGGATAAATGATTTCTTAAGCTGGGAGAAGCTCTGGATGCTCCCCGGGGCCAGACTTCTATACCATAGGATGGCAGGTCCACCTAAAGTTAAGGGAAATACTTTGCATACGGCGTCGCCCGTTACCCCCTGTACTTCCATCAGGAGGACAAAATTCTCAATGTGGGATTTTGGGTCGGAGTGGCCTTTGTATGGTGCCACGGTCGGCATGTTAAATCTCTTCGGGAACTGTGCTGTTTTTATTTCTTCTGTAAGGGGAGACCCATCTTCCTCGCCTCGGGTGTCTCCCGCGCCGATCTTGAGGCTTTCTTCCCATCTGGTCATCTCTTTTTTCAACCAAGATTTTATTTCACGGGCTGTGCCCCCGTGTCGCCTTCTGTGTCCTTCTGTTCTCCTGTCGTTCCGGGCGTGGCGTTCCTTGAGCTCGGAGGTCTCCTGTACGTCTTCGTTGTATTCTCTATTCCTCCTCTCGGAGTTGAAAAAACTGTCGGAGGAGGAGTTGGGTGATTGTTCCTCCTCTTCCCATGTGTCTTCGGATCGTGGCTCTCTTCCTACCACTTCAGATCTTATCCCATAAGGGCCTCTCTTTCTGGGTCCCTCGTCTTCGCTTATATCTACTACTCTTTTTCCTTTTTCCCTCTCTTTCCTTTTCTGGCCGGCCCCGGTTTCAGGTTCCTCGTTGTTTGCTCCTTCCATTCTTTCTAGTCGATCCATCATAGACCTCATGCTATCCTCCATCTTTTTCATCCAGTCCATTGCCGGACCTCCTGATTGGGGATTTCCGTCTTCCGCCATTTGTCTTATCACGTGATCTGCTTTTTGTTGAAGTTCCCCACAGACGGCGCCAACTGTTGACGGTGGATTTTGGTCTCAGGATAATATGGGAATATCACCTCCGAGATAATCCTCCTTCAATAGTGGATTTGTTTGGTTATGGGGGACCAAAAGCAAACTTAGCAAAAGACAGATAAATGCACCAATCGACAAGGAGATTTAACGTGGTTCGGCGGATCTTGGTCCGACCTACGTCCACGGGCACAAACAGGATGATACTTTTTATTACTGAAATATGCTTCTCGGATCTCTTTTGTGTTTACAAGTCAGAGCTTGATGATTCTGATGTCCACTTTTCACCTTCAACTTGTTACCTCTTATTCCCTCTTTCTTGTTGTTCTCCCTTTCTCTTCACTCTACCCTCCTATTTATAATGGTGAAGAAATCATATTCCTATTTGTACAAGAATTTCCTAGTTGAAACAATTTCGTTTCCCATAAGGATTCCTAGTCAAAACTGTTCCCTTTTCCCATAAGGATTCCTAATCAAAACTACATTTACTTCATTTATCCTATTAGGATATTAACTCACCAGTTTTCCTCATGAAAATAGGATAACTTGTTATCTTATCCACAAGGATAGGGTATTATCTTCAGGAGCACGTCTCGCTATATGGTCGGTCTTCATGAGGTCGGTCACAATAGTTTTTTGTACTGAGAGTGCTGCTGTCGACCTGATAATTGCCCGGTCATCCAATCTTTAAGTGGTCGGGTTAACGATCTTAAGTGCTCGGCCCCTGACTCATGTGGTCGGGTCGATATTAATGATCCGGACCAATAAGGGATTTACCCTTTTACCCCTGTCGTGCTGCTTAAATGACATAGTGCCCGGAAAACACCATCAACAGGGTATATAATTAATAAAATGACAAATAGAGTTATAACTAGTATATAATTATTTTTAAATTAATATATATAAATATATAAATTTTGTAATGTGTATAATATTTGTAACTTTTCAAAAATTAAAAAAAAAAAGTCATTGCAAATATTGATAAGGACTATTTAGTAAATTAGAAAGGAGACAATGGGAGGGAGGGATATGTCAGGCTTGGCAGGGAGGGGGGATGATCAATTTTCAACTTGGCTGGAGGGATGCATGTTGGCTGGAGGACATTCACGTTGCACGTCGGCTGGAACCCTGCAAGTTGGCTGGAGGCCATGCAAGTTGGCCGGATTCACGTTCGTCTGCTGGAGAGACGTCGATTGGGTGCATGCGTGTTGGTTGGGTGCAGGTAATTATGCATATATATATATATATATATAAAAGTATGTCAAACATAAAATTAGTCCGATTATTATTAATCATATATTGATATGTTTATTAAATGAGTCGTGTTTGTGTTAAAAAAACAAATATTAACATAATTATTAAATCAATCATAACATAATTTAATAGAGCACAATAACATACAATTTTCACCAACAATAGAGTATATGTATATTTATAATCTGGCCTCTTTTTATTTATTTTTTTTTATTTCAACTTTGTTTTGCTGATTTATTATGAATTTGGTTATAATTTAATCTTTTTCTTATTATTTTTTTACCTAAATAAATTTCAAATAAAAACATCAATGGAAGTTAGTTGCATGCACGTCGGCTGGAACCATGAAAGTTGGCTGGAGGGATGCATGTTGGCTGGAGGACATTCACTTTAGCTGCATGCACGTCGGCTGGAACCATACAAGTTGGCTGGAGGTCGTGCAAATAAAAAAAAAATATATAAAGTAAAAAAAAATATAAATTTTTAAAAATATATATAAAATAAAAAAATAAAATGGATACATGTGTTTATTTTATTTTTTTTCGAAATTAAAATAAAATCTTTTTTAAAAAAAAAGAAGAAGAAGAAGTCAGAGAAGAGGTGAACGATTTCGCCCTTCCCATCCCCTTCTCTGACAATTTTTTTTTTTTAAGAATTTTTTTTAATTCGAAAAAAAAAGTGGGATATATTTTGGGCCATGCAAATTAACAGGAGGCTATGCAAATAAAAAAAAATATATAAACTAAAAAAAATATAAATTTTTTACAAAAATTATAAAATAAAAAAATAAAATGAATACATGTGCTTTTTTCTATTTTTTTTCGAAATTAAAATAAAATCTTTTAAAAAAGAAGAAGAAGAAGAAGTCAGAGAAGAGGAACGATCCCCTTCTCTGAGAAGGGCGAACGGTTTCGCCCTTCCTAGAGAAGGGGGTGGGAACAATTTTTTTTTTAATTCGAAAAAGATAAAGTGGGATATATTTTGGGCCATGCAAATTAGCTGGAGGCCATACAAATAAAAAATATATATATAAAGTAAAAAAAAATATAAATTTTTAAAAAATTATAAAACAAAAAAATAAAATGAATACATGTGTTTTTTTTTTTTGTTTTTTTTTTTCGAAATTAAAATAAAATCTTTAAAAAAAAAAGAAGAAGAAGAAGAACAGAGAAGGGGGTCGTTCCCCTTCTCAGGGAAGGGCGAACGATTTCGCCCTTCTCAGAGAAAGGGGTCGTTCCCCTTCTCTGGGATGGGCGAACGATTTCGCCCCCTCAGAGAAGGGGATCGTTCCCCTTCTCTGACAATTTTTTTTTTAAGATTTTTTTAATTCGAAAAAAAAGTGGGATATATTTTTGGCCATGCAAATAAAAAAATATATATAAAGTAAAAAAATTATAAAATAAAAAAATAAAATGAATACATGTTGTTGACGGTGGATTTTGGTCTCAGGGTAATATAGGAATATCACCTCCGAGGGAATCCTCCTCCAACTGTGAATTTGTTTGGTTATGCGGGAAACCAAAAGCAAATTTAGCGGAAAACAAGAAAATACGCCAATCAGACAAGGTGATTTAACGTGGTTCGGTGGATTTTGGGATCCGACCTACGTCCACGGACAAGAACAGGGTGGTACTCTTTTATTACTCAAATATGCTTCTCAGGCCTCTTAGTTCTTTACAAATCAGAACTTTAATTCTCTTTTCTCACTCTTGTGATGAGTTTCAGATATCCCTTTACACATGCCCTGCCCTCTTATTTATAATAACAGAAATTAGACTCCTTCTCCTACAAGGGTTCCTAGTTGAGTCAACTTTCTTCCGCCACAAGGTTTCCTAATTTCAAACTACCTTTACTTCCTTTGTCCTATCAAGATACTAATTCATCAATTCTCCCGTGAAAGCAGGATAATTTATCACTTTATTCGAGAAAATACGGCGCTCTGTCTTCCTGAACATGCCTTGCTATATGGTCGGTATTCATGAGGTCGGCCATGGCAACCTTCTATGCTGAGAGTGTCCTTGCCGACCTCTATAATGCTCGGTCATCTGAACCAAAGTGGTCGGCCTTACAGGATGTGGTCGGTCTTCACATGATGTGGTCGGTCTTCTCACGAAGTGGTCGGTCTTCACATGAAGTGGTCGGTCTTCATATGAAGTCAACTAGAGAAGGAATTTACCCTTTTGTCCTTGTCGTGCTGTCTTAAATACTGTAGTGCTCGAAAAACACCATCAACATCTGTCCCCTAGTTCTCGGTTCCAATGAGTATGCGAGTTGGTACCGGGAACTATATGAAGAGGGTGTGCTGATTGTCCTTGCAGGTAGTCGTCCCAGAAAGAATCTTCTTGCTGTTTCATTCATCTTTCCTCGAGCCGCACAACCATCATGTCTCTTTAAATGCCCATCAAATCAACTTTAGGGTTTCTTCTAACCTTCGACACTTGTCAAACATCCGCTGGGTTCCCGCTAAAACCGCCGGCGATGTGCATCCCAGTTACGACTATAAGAGAACGAGGGTTTCACTGTAGACTCTGATTTCGGCCAAGGTCCACAATCGAGATTATCAACTTGTAGGGTGCGAGTAAATCCTGCAAAACAAATAGAACGAGTAAGGAGCTTACTGCCCACCGGTGTGGTGGAAACCGTAGACACTCCGACGCTCAAGTTAGAGATGGTATTGATCGACGTAAAGAAAACTGGTCAAGGCTTTTATGTACCTCAACCCTATGTAGTATGCCGTGAGGGCGGTTATGAATCAGTTTCGACTTTGTATTTAGGGTGGTCTATCTCTTCTTTTTTCTCCCTTTTGATGGTGTCTTCTCCCCCCTTTTATAGGTATTGGTTTCCTCTCTTGATCTGCCCGTTGGAGTCATTATTAATGAGACTTTGATTCGGATGTTCCATATTCGGTAACTGATGATCTCGTCTTTTCCCTGAAACCGTCGTCTTCATGGCAGTGTTTATGAATGCAGATTCTTTTTCTAAAGGATTGTAACTGGCGCCCGTTGATCTTCTTTATGTTCAACAGGCCTGGACCTTTGTGTTATATCTTCATATGTGGGCCCTATTTGCAGATGGGCTTCTAGTCTTGTGGTGTAATGTCGTTTTTGCCCCTGTAGCCAATTTTGGCCCAAACAGTTTGTCCCCACTCTTTAAGCCTAAGCCTGTAAGTCTTTAGGCTTGGAGAGTACTTTTGCATGTTCTGTAAATAAGTCTTCCTTGCTTTCGTTTATAACCTGTAAGGGAGTGTCCTATGCTGAGTGAGCCTGATTGCTTTTAGAAAGAATCTCACTCGGCATGTCGTATGGACCCAATGGGTGGCTCCGGATATTTGAACCAAGTCTCATAGTGCGATTGATCCTTATCAAGCGTGTTACACAGATAGTGAAAGTCCATATAAAGCCCATTTACATGTCATATAAATTGGGGATACTCTTTGTCTTGATATGGCCCGTAGGAAGTCTCTGGATGTGCTAACTCGACACTGTTGTATGGGAATAGCGAATGTCTTTGCTCCAATTTGGCTCGACGTGAGACATCCAGGGATGTCTCCTGCTGACTGAACCTGAGATGGTTCAGGAGTAATTTCACTCGACTTTGTCGTATGAGACGAGTTATTTCCGTAACTCAAATCTGACTCGACATGAGTCAATTAGGGGTGGTTCAGAAATGATTTCACTCGACACTGTCGTATCGGGCGAGTGAATACAGTATCTCAAATATAACTCGACATGAGTTACTTGGGGGGTGTCCCCTGTCGACTGAACCTTGAGGTGGTTCAGGAGTGATTTCATTCGACACTGTCGTATCGAACGAGTGAATACCATAACTCAGATATAACTCGATATGAGTTACTTGGGGGATGTCCCCTGTCGACTGAACCCTGAGGTGGTTCATGAGTGATTTCACTCGACACTGTCGTATTGGACGAGTGAATACCATAATTCAGATATAACTCGACATGAGTTACTTGGGGGATGTCCCCTGTCGACTGAACCTTGAGGTGGTTCAAGAGTGATTTCACTCGACACTGTCGTATCGGACGAGTGAATACCATAATTCAGATATAACTCGACATGAGTTACTTGGGGGATGTCCCCTGTCGACTAAACCTTGATGGGGTTCAGGAATGATTTTACTCGACACTGTCGTATCGGACGAGTGAATACCATAACTCAGATATAACTCGACATGAGTTACCTGGGGGATGTCCCCTGTCGACTGAACCTTGAGGTGGTTCAGGAGTGATTTCACTCGACACTGTCGTATCGGACGAATGAATACCATAACTCAGATATAACTCGACATGAGTTACTTGGGGGATGTCCCCTGTCGACTGAACCTTGAGGTGGTTCAGGAGTGATTTCACTCGACACTGTCGTATCGGACGAATGAATACCATAACTCAGAAATAACTCGACATGAGTTACTTGGGGGATGTCCCCTGTCGACTGAACCTTGAGGTGGTTCAGGAGTGATTTCACTCGACACTGTCGTATCGGACGAATGAATACCATAACTCAGATATAACTCGACATGAGTTACTTGGGGGATGTCCCATGTCGACTAAACCTTGATGGGGTTCAGGAATGATTTCACTCGACACTGTCGTATCGGACGAGTGAATACCATAACTCAGATATAACTCGACATGAGTTACCTGGGGGATGTCCCCTGTCGACTGAACCTTGAGGTGGTTCAGGAGTGATTTCACTCGACACTGTCGTATCGGACGAATGAATACCATAACTCAGATATAACTCGACATGAGTTACTTGGGGGATGTCCCCTGTCGACTGAACCTTGAGGTGGTTCAGGAGTGATTTCACTCGACACTGTCGTATCGGACGAGTGAATACCATAACTCAGAAATAACTCGACATGAGTTACTTGGGGGATGTCCCCTGTCGACTGAACCTTGAGGTGGTTCAGGAGTGATTTCACTCGACACTGTCGTATCGGACGAGTGAATACCATAACTCAGATATAACTCGACATGAGTTACTTGGGGGATGTCCCCTGTCGACTGAACCTTGATGGGGTTCAGGAATGATTTCACTCGACACTGTCGTATCGGACGAGTGAATACCATAACTCAGATATAACTCGACATGAGTTACTTGGGGGATGTCCCCTGTCGACTGAACCTTGAGGTGGTTCAGGAGTGATTTCACTCGACACTGTCGTATCGGACGAATGAATACCATAACTCAGAAATAACTCGACATGAGTTACTTGGGGGATGTCCCCTGTCGACTGAACCTTGAGGTGGTTCAGGAGTGATTTCACTCGACACTGTCGTATCGGACGAGTGAATACCATAACTCAGATATAACTCGACATGAGTCATCAGGGGATGTTCCCAGTTCGACATTCTCCATTCCGTAATACTTTGACCCGGTTCAACTGTCATTTAATGCAAACCCTATCGCGGATTACGAGGAGTTTTGGCGGGAATATTGGCGCCAAATTGAGTGTGGGTGTATAAAAGGGGTATGGGCGTTTCATTTTTCCTCATTTGGAAAGTCGAGTAAGGAGAGCTCTCAAGTGTTTCTCAAGGTATTCTTCACTAACTTCCTCTTGTTCTTCAATTCCTTTAAGCATTCATTGCAATATTCAAGCTGTTCTTAGGTTACTTTAGGTGTTTGATCTTTGGGTTAGTGTGTTTAGCTTTAGAATCGTGTTTGTGGTTTTTGATCTTCAAGAGGTAGATTACTAGAGAGTTTAATTGTTTATATGCTTGTCGTTTGGACAATGTCGAGTGGAGAGTCTTTAGGTAGCTTGGGAGCCAAAATAGATAGTTATGTCGAATCATCGAGTGAAACTGAGGAGGAGGTAACGTACAAAGACTGGTCGTACGAGAAACTGATTGAGAAAGGTGTAGTTACCCTGGCGATGTCTCATCGGGAGACACCTACTGAGGCAATACCTCTAAGATCAATTCCTGCAATTGAGGAGCCGAGTGACTTTCCTTGTACCAGTGAGCCTACCAACTTATTATCCAGGAATCCTGCTAGTCGTATGACTGGGAAAATGCTGAGGGAACTCAGTTGTATGTATAGATTTCCTGAGTCTCTAGAACTCCGAGTGCCTTCGTCGACTGAGAGAATTGATTACAAGGTTCCGGGGTGGACAGGTTTCTACGTCCGTTCGTTTAAAGTAGGATTGAGGTTTCCAATCCCCAGACTAGTCTGGGAAGTGTTGAACCATTTTGAAATTGCTCCGTCTCAATTGATGCCAAACGCATGGAGGATTCTGTTGTCGATTGAATGTTTAGCCTTCGAGTTGGGTGTACTCTTCGAGGTAAATGATATTCTAGAGACATATTACATAAAGGAGCATCTGAAAGAGAAAGGGAGATATACAATGATCCTTCGACAAAGAAAGAAGCCTCTAGTCATTGGATTGCCGACTAATGATAGGGGAAACTGGCAGTCCTACTACTTCTTCGCAATGGGTGAGGGAATATTTGGTTTGACTGGGGCTGGTCGAATCCCAGAGTTTTGGTGTTTGTCGAGTGAGTGATGTTCTTTTCTAAGTCATAGGTTATAACTGTGGTTTGTCTTTGAATAACCAAGGGTTTGTCGTTGCAGATCCTCTTCGAAACAAATCGTTCCTCTCAACTGTTCGCTCCACCTCAAACGTCGAAGCGATTCTATCTTTGCAAGACGACGCAAGGACCTGCAAGGCCATCTTAGAAGAGAAGAGATTAAGGGCGACTCCATTGTGGAAGGAATTCTATCAGCGCGAAGGTAAAGTTCTGGCCCTCTCTAACGACGTTTTGGCCGTGATAAACTGTAGGTGGTCGATTCAAAAATTGTATGGGGTGAATAAAAAATATCGAGAGCCCTTAAAAATTGAGGAATTTTCATGCGCAGAGGAGATGATGTCTGGACCATTCACAGTAGCTTCACTCGACGAAATGAAGAGCAGAAAAAGGTCGAGGAAACTGAAGAAGAGAGAATTAGAGGTCGAAAGAGAAGCTGGCACCCAACATCAAGAGATGATTTCGAGTGGGGGTGTCGTAGAAAAAGGGAAGTCGATAGACATTATATCATCTGAGAAGAAAAGGAAGTCTGTTGCAGAGGTGGAAACTGAAGAAGACTCTGATACCCTTATATTGAAAGTTCCAAAGGAGTCGACAGCAATCTCAGACCCTTCAAGCATCGACTCATTTGTTGAGGGTCTTCTACTCCAAGAGGATGAAGTAAGATTGGCACAGATTGGGCCGGCGGAGGCCATGAAGAAAGCCATCGCTCTAAATTATCAAGTGAGTACCCTTATTCCTTTTTTTTTTTTTTTTTTTTTTTTAAGTTGTCGAATGGTGCTCTGATTTGAATGTCGTAGGCCCTGGAATGTAGCTTGTTCTTGCGGAAAAATGCTGAATCCAACCAAAAGAGGGTCAATGAGCTAGAGAAGGGTTTGTCAGCTGTGAGGAAGGAGTCGTCTGAATTGAGGTCTGGACTTGTCGCTTCGCAGAGAAATGAGAAAGTTCTCGAGAGGGAGTTGAAGGAAGTGAAGGCTAGCTTGAAGCTGGAAAAGGAAACAGCCGAGTTAACGATTGAAGGTTACAAGGAGGGTTTCAACAATTTGAAGAAGGAGAACGAGTTGCTGTTGGAACAAATGGAGGATATCGCAATCGACTCCATGATGAAGAATAGATACGACCTGATGCAAGAATTCATTGCTGGTAAACATGTCGACTGGAAGCCTGAGAAATGGATCAGGGAGTATGAAAGGTGCGCCGCTGGAATCTCCTCGTCGACTGAAGAAGAAGATGTAGAAGTAGGAACAGAGGTAGAGATGAGGAAAGAGGAGGCTGAGCTAAATCCAATGGAGGTAGAAGCGATGATGGAAGTTGAGAAGGACACAGAAATAGAAGAAGAAAATGTGGCACAAACTGCTGTCCATTCTGAACCGGTGGATGTGGAGGGTGAAGGAGATGTTCCAACCAGTCAACCAGCAACGACGGATGCAGACGGAGCTGACGATTGATGTCGAATTGTTCAGAAATTATCTAGAACTTTTTGATAAACTTGTACTTAGAATTTGTTAGGATGGAAAAAGGTTGTATCTTGAATCATTTTGTAAATTCAAATGACTAATGGTTTATACTTCGAATGTGGAGAATGGAATCTATTGGATAGTTTTATTGCAATTTAATCGAACAACTTCTACAAATTTTATTTCTCTACTGACAGAATGATAAAACTTGAAAGTAGACTGGTAAATAACTAATTGGCAAAACATCAAAATTACCGGATAAATTTTTTAAGGTGCACCGCATTCCAACTGTTGCGGATTGGTTTCCCCTCTTTGGTTTCCAACTTGTAGGCTCCTTTCCCAACAACTCTAACAATTTGATAAGGGCCTTCCCAATTAGGGCCCAGCTTCCCATCTCCACCTTCCTTCGTGCTCTGGAATACTCTCCGTATGACCCAGTCACCAGCGCGGAATGTCCTGGTCCTAACATTTTTGTCGAAATACCTGGCCACCCTTTGTTGATATGTGGCCAGTCGGATGAGAGCCGTGTCCCTTTTCTCGTCAATCGTGTCGAGATTGAAATTCATCAGTTGTTGGTTGCTTTCGTTGTCGAGCCACTGGCATCGTGGTGAAGGGATGACTTCTTCGGATGGAATTACAACTTCCGTCCCAAATGCTAATGAGAATGGAGTTTCGCCGGTTGAGGATCTTACGGTTGTCCTGTACGACCACAAGACTCCAGGTAATTCTTCTGCCCAGGCGCCCTTTGCTTTCTCCAACCTCTTCTTCATTGTGTTCAAGATCGTCTTATTGGACGACTCTGCTTGCCCGTTTGCTTGTGGAAAGCGCGGCGTCGAGTAATTTAGTCTGATACCCCAGTTCCTGCAGAAATTTTGAAAGTGATGGCTGATGAATTGTGATCCATTGTCGGTCACAATTTCTCTGGGAATGCCGTACCGGCATATGATATTCTTCCATACGAACGTTTGAGCCTCCTTGTCGCGTATTCTCGCGAATGCTTCGGCTTCAATCCATTTCGTATAATAGTCTGTCATTACGAGCATGTAGACTCGTTGGCCTGAAGCGACTGGAAGTTTTCCAACAATGTCCATGCCCCATTTCATGAACGGCCATGGAGACAGGATTGGGCTCAGTTTCTCTGGTGGTAGATGAGGGACTGGTGCGAATCTCTGGCACCTGTCGCATTTCTTTGTGAACTCTGCGGAGTCGAGTCTCATTGTCGGCCAGTAATACCCTGTCGTGTGAGCTCGGAGAGCGAGACTTCTGCCGCCTGAGTGGTTCCCACATTCCCCTTCATGTAGTTCAGACAACACATGCTGGGCTTCGTCGTGTGTCAAGCATTTCAAGTATGGTCCCGAGAAGGATCTTCGTAACAGCTGGCCTTCGAATACCACGAACCGTGCAGACTGTCTCTGTATCTTCCTTGCCTGCACTTTGTCTTCCGGAAGTGCGCCGTTCTGCAAATATTCAATGATCGGTGTCATCCAACTGTCGACTGAAGCGATAGCGGCCACATCCGTCTCTTCCTTCCAAATTGCCGGCCAGTTCAGAAATACTATGGGTATAGCTTGTGGTTTGTCGCCCTCCAGTGTCGAACCGAGGGTTGCCAGTGCATCTGCCCGGGAATTTTCACTTCTTGGGACCTGTTTAATAGAGAATATGTCGAATGCAGTTCGTAGCTCATTTACCTTCTGTAAGTAAGAGGCCATTGCTTCACCTCTTGCCTGGTACGATCCCTCGACCTGGTTAACAATCAGCTGAGAATCCGACGTTACTTCTATCTCCTTCGCTCCCAGTTCCTTGGCCAATAATAATCCCGCAATCAACGCTTCGTACTCGGCCTCATTATTGGTTACTCTGAAGCCGCATTTGACTGCCTGCTGCAGAACGTCGCCAGAGGGAGTTGTGATTACCATACCGAGTCCACACCCTTTTTTGTTACTTGAACCGTCAACCATCAATTTCCAAGTTCTTGTCGGCTGGATGGAATTGATTTCCGCTTCAGGTGTCCCCACCATTCCAGGAGCAAAATCAGCCACAAAATCTGCCAAGGCTTGGGATTTGATTGCCGTCCTGGGTTGAAAGTCAATGTCGTGTTCCCCCAACTCAATTGCCCACTTCATCAATCTTCCAGATAACTCAGGTTTATGAAGAATGCTTCTCAGAGGATGTGTCGTGTATACTGTGATGGCATGACCTTGGAAATAGGGTCTAAGTTTCCTTGCAGCTGTGACCAGTGCGAAGACCAATTTTTGCATCAGCGGGTAGCGTGTCTCTGCCTCCAACAGCGCTTTGCTTACATAGTAGACTGGCTGTTGACTCCCTGCTTCTTCTCTTACTAAAACTCCACTGACCGCGTGTTCCGATACTCCCAGATAAAGGTAGAGCCTCTCACTGTCGAGTGGTTTTGATAATAGGGGCGGTGATGACAAATATTGTTTGAGCTGCTTCAGAGCTTCCTCACAAGCAGGAGTCCATTCGAATTTACTTGATTTTTTTAAAGCTGAGAAAAATAAAAAACTCCTGTCGGTCGATTTAGAAATGAACCTGTTTAATGCCGCTATCCGCCCAGTTAGTCGCATAACATCCTTTGGGGTGGAAGGGGAAGGGATGTCGAGGATTGATCTAATCTGGTCTGGATTTGCTTCAATGCCTCGTCGAGTGACTATGTATCCCAAGAATTTTCCTGAAGCGACACCAAATGCACACTTAGTAGGATTTAATTTCATTCCGTACCTGTCCATGATGTCGAAGGCTTCTTCCAGATGGTTGAGATGCTGTTCTGATTCAACGGATTTCACCAACATGTCGTCAATATAAACTTCCATTGTTTTCCCTATTTGTTGGTCGAACATCCTGTTAACCATCCGCTGGTATGTTGCTCCTGCGTTCTTCAAGCCAAAAGGCATGACTTTGTAACAAAAAATTCCTCGATTTGTAACAAAAGCTGTTTTCTCTTGATCTTGAGGATGCATGAGGATTTGATTGTAGCCTGAATACGCGTCCATGAAACTTAATAACTCGTGTCCTGCGGTCGCATCCACCATCGAATCAATATGTGGTAAAGGAAATGTGTCCTTTGGACAAGCTCTGTTCAGATCCGTGAAGTCGATGCACACCCTCCACTTCCCATTCTTCTTTTTCACTACTACAACATTGGCAAGCCACTCGGGAAACTGTACTTCTTTAATCGCACCGTTCTGCAGTAACTTTTGCACCTCTTCATCAATGATCCGGTTTCTTTCTGGGGCAAACTTCCTTCTTTTTTGTCTGACAGGGGTGTGGTCCGGATCCACATGCAGTGCGTGAGTGATGAGATCCGGATCAATTCCTATCATATCCTCATGCGACCATGCGAACGTGTCGTGCCGTTTTTTCAAGAATTCTATCAGGTCGGCTCGCAGTTTTGGTCCCAGCCCCGCTCCTACCAAAGCCTTGTGTTCCGTGAATTGAGGATGAATCTGGACCTCGTCGAGCTTCTCAATATTCGGTAGAGTAGGCTCTGGCGCACTAGGTCCAGACTGTAATTGCTATGCCGGATCTGATTTAGCCTTCAAGGTCGTTTGGTAGCAACTCCTTGACGCCAGTTGGTCCCCTTTTACCTCCTGAATCCCCCATTTAGTTGGGAATTTAATTACCTGATGATAGGTAGACGAGACCGCCCTCATGTCGTGAATCCAGGGTCTGCCCATAATCAAGTTATAGGCCGAAGGGCTGTCCAATACCAGGAAAGTAGTCATTTTATTAACACCTGCAACATAAACGGGGAGTCGTATTTCCCCCATAGTCAACTTTTGTTCTCCGCTAAAACCGATTAATACTGTCGTACGCCTATTGATGTTATCCAATGCGGTTCCCATGTCGGTCAGAGCACTGGCAAAGACAATGTTAGCTGAGGAGCCCGTGTCGACCAACACACGTCTGATCATGAAGTTCGCCACTTGAAGAGAAATGACCAAAGCGTCATGGTGAGGGTTTAGATCTTGTGAGTCTCCATCATCCGGGAACCCGATTACCAAACTCGTGGTAATTCCCTCTACAGACATTAGGGTGTGTGAGGCCTTGGTTGCCAATACCCTTGAGTGCCTTTTTGCAGCTGAATAAGTAGCTCCACTAACTTCTGATCCCCCTGTAATGACATTGACAGTGTTATCAATCGGAGGTGGTGATATTGGAATTTCTCCCTGTCTGTCTCGTTCATCCCTTCGGGTCATTGTCGCCTTCCCCTTGTCTGTAAGCAGATCTTTCAAAAATCCTTTGTTCAGCAATTCCAAAACTTCTAGTCTCAAGGCAACACATTCCGCCGTCGTATGACCGTAGTCTCTGTGGAACTCACACCACTTCTTAGTGTCTCTTTTGGATGAACTATCCCTTGCCCTTGGGGGCCATTTCACTTCATTCCCTAACTTCTTCAACACCGAAACTAGTTCCCCCGGAGAAATTATGAAATTGTAGTCTGGAAGTCGAGGCTTACTTGTCGGAAGCTCCTCCCTGTTTTTATATGGCCGTGGACGTCTGTCCATATTTTTGTAGAATGGTCGACGCTCGCCCCTACTCTGGTTCCTCCCTTCTGTTCGGGGGGGGGGGGGGTAGTCTGTTTCGTGTCGCCTGGAAGCAACTGGCCTTCGGTTTGCTTGTGCATTTGTTTCATCAACTCTTTTCTTATTTCTTTTATCCTCTTCCCACCTTATCTCTACTTGGGCTCGTGCTATGACCTGGTCCATTGTGTAGCACCTGAATTTCGTCAACTTCTTGTAGAGCCCGCTGTCATAAAGGAGTCCATTCCTGAAGGCTTCGACTGCTGTCGGCTGATGGAGGTCCGGTATGGTTATTCTCTCACGATTGAACCGGGCCACGTAGCTCCGTAATGTTTCTCCTCTTCTCTGTTGTACTGAGTTAAGGTCGTCCGTCGTTTTTTCCATCCTGCATGAACTTGCGAAGTGTTGCACGAACTTGTCCGCCAGTTCTTGGTATGATTTGATTGACCTGTAAGGAAGATTAATGAACCATGTCAAGGCAGGTCCCGCCAGAGTTTCCCCGAAGCACCTGCACATTCCGGCCTCCCATTGGTTCGGAGACAAACCGTTCGACATCATCTTGAATTTGTAATGCATGACGTGGTCGTTTGGATCTGTGGTCCCATCATATAACTTCATTTCAGGTTGGCTGAATTTCCTGGGCAACTCAACTGCTACAATTGATTCATGAAAAGGGGTATCTGAAATTGTCCCGACCCGGCTTTTCCTGATCGGGAGTTTCACCCCTGGTAGTCGAGACATAACTGCTTCTTTGAATTCAACCATTTCTCTTCTGATGGAATTGGCCAGTTGATGGGCTTGACCACCAAGAAGGTCTGAGTGTAGTGTGGCTGGGGGGTGGTTGCTGTTTGGTTCATCTGACATGGGTGGAGCAGTTGGACTACTTCGGTTATCCCTATTGCCAGTTTGGCCTTGAGGATTATGCTGAGGGTCGGACGATAGGTGATCAAGCCTTTGTTGTAAACTTTCGTTGGTATTTCGCATCGTGAGATTTTCTTCTTCCAGGTTTGTGAGTCGTTCCTGGAGCATGGCAATTTGTACCGCTAGTTGATCTGGGATATGTTCGTTACTTGACGCCATTGTTGACTACTTTGTTGAGACATTCTACCTCTTGTCGATTCACTCGTCAGCCCCACGGTGGGCGCCAAATTGTAGACTCTGATTTCGGCCAAGGTCCACAATCGAGATTATCAACTTGTAGGGTGCGAGTAAATCCTGCAAAACAAATAGAACGAGTAAGGAGCTTACTGCCCACCGGTGTGGTGGAAACCGTAGACACTCCGACGCTCAAGTTAGAGATGGTATTGATCGACGTAAAGTAAACTGGTCAAGGCTTTTATGTACCTCAACCCTATGTGGTATGCCGTGAGGGCGGTTATGAATCAGTTTCGACTTTGTATTTAAGGTGGTCTCTCTTTTTCTTTCTCCCCTTTGATGGTGTCTTCTCCCCCTTTTATAGGTATTGGTTTCCTCCCTTTATCTGCCCGTTGGAGTCATTATTAATGAGACTTTGATTCGGATGTTCCATATTCGGTAACTGATGATCTTGTCTTTTCCCTGAAACCGTCGTCTTCATGGCAGTGTTTATGAATGCATATTCTTTTTCTAAAGGATTGTAACTGGCGCCCGTTGATCTTCTTTATGTTCAACAGGCCTGGACATTTGTGTTATATCTTCATATGTGGGCCCTGTTTGCAGATGGGCTTCTAGTCTTGTGGTGTAATGTCGTTTTTGCCCCTGTAGCCAATTTTGGCCCAAACATTCACTGTTCCATTTTTTTTTTCGGCAATTTCTCCTTCTCTTCTGTAATTTTTCCTTACAATCCTTTCAACTCAGTTTTCTCGAAACTCAATCGCGATCTTCACCTTCTCTTTCGTCGCCGAGCACCTAAGGAACGAGCATCACCGCATCGTATAACTTCTTGCTTCCGAGAAGAACAAGTAAGTCTTCTGAGCGATTTTTCTCCTTTTGTTGTGTTGGTGACTTTATTTGCTTATTTTGCTTAGGGAGAGACTTGTGGTTTTGTTGGGTCTTGCTTTAGGGCACTTCTTTAGAGACTCCATGTTTAGTTTAGCACGGGCACCGTGGGTAGCTTCTCGTAGACTGATTCCCCCCCTTCTCTGTTTTTCTGGGTGTCAGGGATGTCTGACAGTAACTCTTCCTCCGAAAGGCCTGCCGAAATCTTAACTCCCCCTGCTGAAGAGCTTTCCTCGGGCTCAGGGGCCCCCAGTGTAGAAGATCTCGACACTACCCCTACTCCTTCTGAGGTCGAGAATGACTCCTATCATCAGAGGGTTCCTCGGAGGGACCCAGAGCTTGGAGAACTTGGGTCGTCGGCTTTGGATATGAACCGTCCTTCTAAGATAACCGAGGATGATCTGGCGCTATTGCGGCAACGATACAGCATCCCAATAGACATTGCTCTTGAAGTTCCTGGCCCAATGGATCGTGCCAGTCAGCCTGACGAGGGTTCGGTGGCACTTCTTCCTATTTTCTTCGAGTGTGGGCTACGTCTGCCGATGCAACGTTACTTTGCTTGGATGCTTGTTGAGATGGAGATTGCTCCTTGCCAACTAAGCTTGAATAGCTGGAGGATTCTGGCCGGCATATACGTGGTTTGGCATCGGGCAGGTCTGGGCGCACCTTGCTTGGAAGAAGTGAAGAGGTTATATCGTTTGAAATCCAACCCAAAGACTCATTATGGTTGGTATTACCTCTCTGCCTACGACAGCTCGTCCAATCTCGTCCAGAAACTTCCTGACTCTAACAAGAATTTCAAGGACTATTGGTTCTGGGCAACTGGGGATTGGGGTCGGGTCCTGAGATCGTTTGAGGAGGAGGTCTCGGTTCCAGACGTCTTCAGGGCTGGAGGTTAGGAGTCTAACGCCCCTTCATTCTTTCTTCGTTCCTGTTCTTTAGTTTCTTTTAGGTTTTCTTACTTCTCTGGTTCCTCCCAGCTTATTGGCGAGATGCTCCCAAGGTTTCTCGTCAGGTTCGGAGGCGAGTACATTGGGCTCGGGGGTATGCTGCCCACTGGAAGAAGTTGGTTAATGATGCGGTCTTTGTTGATTCGGGCCTTATTCGGGCCGCCCCTCCGGAGGCCTCGGGTCAGATTGGTGGAGGTCTGCTGTCTGTTTTGTCTTCCTTGTTTGTTTATTTTGATGTCTCTCTTCCTTTTTCTTCTTCTGTTTATATGCTCCGTTTTTGATTTCTCTTCTTTGCTTTTGCTTTTTTTGTAGGCATGTCGAAGAGGCCAAAGTTTCTTGAGAAGTTGGCCGGTACTGTGAAGAAGGCCGGCCATGCTGATGCTGAAGCTTCTCGGGCACGGACTGATCTTGCTGAGAACATATCTTCTGGACAAGTCCAAACAAGTGCTCGGGGACTATCCTCACCTTCTGGCGGACAATCATCAGGGTCCGCTCACCTTGCCAGTCCGCCGAAGCCTCTTAGGAAGAGGAGGCGTCAGTTCGGGACCGAGGAGGCCGAGTTGGCCCAGGAGGGAGAAGACGAGGGAGCTGCTTTAGTCAAGAGGAAGGACATTCGTAGGGCAAAGAAGTCCTCTGAAAGCTCCTCCAGGAAACGGAAGGGCCCTGTGGTCCTCGGGGTGGATGACTTGGGAGAAAGCATCCGGGAGGCCACTTCTCACTTAGTGCCGGCCTTTAATGAATTGGCCGAGGTGATTCCCCCGGGGGAGGTCTCGAGGTACGAGGACGTATCCCCCGAGGGTGTCGTGACTGAGATGAGTTCTCAGATGGCGAAGGTATTTTCATTCCTCTTCTCGGTTTTTTTTTGGATCTTGTTTCTCTCTTTTCGTGTATTTGACTCCTTCTTCTTATTGTGTGCAGGCCAACTACCTTATGGCCAAAAACAATGGTCTTCTTCTAACACTGCTGTCCGAGGGCGGCCAGGCCCAGAGGCTTCAAAGTCGCCTCTCCGAAATGGAGGCAAAACTGGCTGACCGGGAGGAGGTGATCAAGAATCACGAGGCGGCCGCTGTTGAGAATTTCAAAACGAACAAGGCTCTCAAGGCTGCTGCTGTGCTGGAAAGGAAACTTGCTGATAGTACCTGGGAGGATCTGAAGGCTGCCCAATCCGAAATTGGGGTTTTGAGGGGGAAGGTAGCCAGTGCTGAGGCCAAGTTGAAGAGCAAAGATGAGGAGGTTGCTCGGGCCCGAGATAGTCTTGAGAGGAAGAAAACCGAACTTGATGAGAAGGAGATTGATCTCGAGGAGAGAGAGAGCGAGCTGGAAAAGAGAGAGGCGGATCTTGAGGCCGAGAAGGAGGCCATCCGTCTCGAGGGAGTTGGTGACTGTGCCGAGATGATACCGATGGTGCTGCCGAGCCTGAATATGGACCCTATCTACGCGGCCATCAGTTACTGCAAGGGGGACATTTCCGAGGAAGAGTTTCGAAAGTGGGTCCCTCCTCCACCTGAGGAGGTGATGGATCCCGCCCCCATCTCAGTCGTTCCGGCTCCCGAGGTTCCTCCTGAAAAAGGATCGGCGGTTCCTGCAGTGGACGAGGACTGCCTTGAGATCCCTCCTTCTGTTGCTGAAGTCGTAGCTCCTCCCCCTGATGCCGAAGTCGCGGCTCCTCCTCTTGATGCCGAGCCGCCCCTTCCGCCATTTGAGCCAACTGAGGAAGAAGTTCTTGCCCCTGCGTGGGATGAATGAGAAAGGGTAACCCTACCGGGGCCCTATGTACACTTAAACTTTTTCTTGTAATGATATTACAATTTGTATTTATGTACATTTATGCATTTATATCTATTTATTTCTTTCTTCTTCTTCTTCTTTTTATGCTTCTTGCCATCCTTGCAATTTTAAGACCCATCAGGGGTCAGCACGAGTTAGAGGGGTCTGGATTGACCCCGGGAAGAGTAAGGCATTTGGACTCGGGGGAATGTTATGTCCCCGGTTCGCAGAGCTGCCTCGGTGGGGCGTAACTTGTCTCTGAGCTGAACGAACGACTTGAATTCTGGGGGAATGTTACCTCCCCAGGCCAAAGCGGCTGATTCGGTGGGACGTAACCCGACCCCGAGCTGTTTGAATCACTTGGCTCTGGGGGAATGTTATGTCCCCAGTCCAAAGGGCAGACTCGGTGGGACATCGCCCGACCCCGAGCTGTTTGAATCACTTGGCCCTGGGGGAATGTTACGTCCCCAGTCCAGAGACAGACTCGGTGGGACGCGGCCCGACCCCGAGCTGTTTCAATCACTTGGCCCTGGGGGAATGTTACGTCCCCAGTCCGCAGACAGACTCGGTGGGACGCGGTCCGACCCCGAGCTGTTTCAATCACTTGGCCCTGGAGGAATGTTACGTCCCCAGTCCAGAGACAGACTCGGTGGGACGCGGCCCGACCCAGAGCTGTTTCAATCACTTGGCCCTGGGGGAATGTTACGTCCCCAGTCCAGAGACAGACTCGGTGGGACGCGGCCCGACCCCGAGCTGTTTCAATCACTTGGCCCTAGGGGAATGTTACGTCCCCAGTCCGCAGACAGACTCGGTGGGACGCGGCCCGACCCCGAGCTGTTTCAATCACTTGGCCCTGGGGGAATGTTACGTCCCCAGTCCAGAGACAGACTCGGTGGGACGCGGCCCGACCCCGAGCTGTTTCAATCACTTGTCCCTGGGGGAATGTTACGTCCCCAGTTCGCAGACAGACTCGGTGGGACGCGGCCCGACCCCGAGCTGTTTCAATCACTTGGCCCTAGGGGAATGTTACGTCCCCAGTCCAGAGACAGACTCGGTGGGATGCGGCCCGACCCCGAGCTGTTTCAATCACTTGGCCCTGAGGGAATGTTACGTCCCCAGTCCAGAGACAGACTAGGTGGGACGCGGCCCGACCCCGAGCTGTTTCAATCACTTGGCCCTGGGGGAATGTTACGTCCCCGGTCCAGAGACAGACTCGGTGGGACGCGGCCCGACCCCGAGCTGTTTCAATCACTTGGCCCTGGGGGAATGTTACGTCCCCAGTCCAAAGGGCAGACTCGGTGGGACGCGGCCCGACCCCGAGCTGTTTCAATCACTTGGTCCTGGGGGAATGTTACGTCCCCAGTCCAAAGGGCAGACTCGGTGGGACATCGCCCGACCCCGAGCTGTTTGAATCACTTGGCCCTGGGGGAATGTTACGTCCCCAGTCCGCAGACAGACTCGGTGGGACGCGGCCCGACCCCGAACTGTTTCAATTACTTGGATCTGGGGGAATGTCACGTCCCCAGTCAAAAGAAACCGACTCGGTGGGACGTAACCCGACCCCGAGCTAAGTAAATAAGCGGCCTCAGCGGAACGAAATCCAGCCCCGATCCGCCGTTTTTTCGAATTTAAAAGATTTTGTCAAAAAAGGAATTTTTATTTATGTTTGGGGGCGGACCGTCCCTTTTACAACAGTTGTTCTGGTTCGTTGTTAGCTTCTGCAAAAAAGAAAATAGAAGAAAGGAAAGTTGATCTTTATGGGAAGTACTTTCTTAACATCTCGGTGTTCCATGGTTTCTTCAATCTCTTGCCGTCCAGTTGCTCCAGGATGTAGGCCCCTGGTCTTACTATCTCAGTGATCTTGTAAGGTCCCTCCCACTTGGCACCTAACGAGCCCTCTTCAGGTCGTCGGGTGTTCAGAGTCACTTTTCTTAGCACTAGATCACCTGGCAGGAAGGAGCGGGTCCGAACTCTCTTATTGTAGAATCGGGCCATCCTCTGTTGGTAGATGGCTGCTCTTACTGCTGACTGCTCTCTTCTTTCTTCGACCAGGTCGAGGTGTTTTTTGATAAGTTCTTCATTCCGTTTGTTTTCAAAGTGGCGGACCCTGTGGGTTGATATTCCGATCTCTGCTGGGATGACGGCCTCACATCCATATGATAGGGAGAAGGGTGTTTCTCCTGTTGAGTCCTTGAAGGTCGTTCGGTGTGCCCACAGTACCTCTGGTAGCTCCTCGACCCATAGGCTTTTGCTTGATCCGAGCCGAGCTTTCAGGTTTGACTTGATGGTTTTATTGGTGGCTTCAACCTGCCCGTTTGACTTGGGATGGGCCGGCGAGGCAAATTTTAAGGTTATCTGGAGGTCTTCGCAAAGTTTTCTGAATCCCCTGCTGTCGAATTACTTTCCGTTGTCGGTGATGATTGCCTGGGGGATCCCGAACCGGCATATTATATTTTTCTTCAGGAATTCTGTGGCTTTCTTCTCCGAGATAGTGGACAACGGTTCCGCCTCTACCCATTTGGTAAAGTAGTCTATGGCCACGATTGCATATTTTGCCTGACCTCGTCCTTTCGGCATCGGCCCTATAATGTCTAGCCCCCACTGTGCGAAGGGCCAGGGGCTGGATATGGTGGTCAGTTGTTCTGCCGGCTGATGGTGGAGATTGGCATTCTTTTGGCATCCCTCGCATTTCCGTGCTATTTTCACGCCATCCTCGTGCATGGTTGGCCAGTAAAATCCTTGCCTCAAGGCTTTGAAGGCGATTGATCTTCCCCCGGCGTGACTTCCGCAGATGCCTGCGTGAATCTCCCTGAGCACGTAGTCTGCTTCTTCTGGTGCTAAGCATCTTAGGAGGGGTACGGTGTATCCTCTCCGGTAGAGTACTCCCCCAATTAGGGAAAACTTGGTGCTCTTGAACTTCAGCTTCCTGGCCTCCTTTTTATCTTTAGGGGTTTCTCCTGTTTCCAGGTACCTCCTGATCGGTTGCATCCATGAATCTTTGTCTTCTTCTTCTAGTACATCCACATCTGTCTCCCCTATGCTTCTTTCTTGGAGGTATATAAGGGGGATTACCCTGGGGTTTTCTGTCTTCATTGAAGAGGCAAGCCTGGCCAGGGAATCTGCTTCGCAGTTGTCTTCTCGTCCGACCTGTTCGAAGAGTACGTTTCCTACCTTCTCCACCCACTTCTTTACTTCGGCTAAGTAAGCTACCATGGCTGGTTCTCTGGCTTGAAAATCTCCTTTCAGCTGTTGTATCGCTAGCTGAGAGTCACTCCTGATCACTACATTGTGGACTCCTACTACCGTACACAGCCTTAGTCCGGCCAGTATCGCCTCGTACTCTGCTTCATTGTTTGTAGTTTTGAAGGCGAATTTGAGGGCGAGAAGTATTTCTTCTCCCTTTTCACTTTTTAGTGCTACCCCTGCTCCGTAGCCGTGTGAGCTTGCGGACCCGTCTATAGACATTTCCCACCTGTTTTCTTCTACGGCTAAGACCTGTGGTTCTGTGAGTTCTGCTATGAAGTCTGCTAAGGCTTGCCCTTTTATCGCTGTTCTTGGGAGGTAGGAGATGTCGTGCTCGCTTATTTCTACTGACCACTTCATCAGTCTTCCTGAGGCCTCCGGTTTCTGCAAGATTTGTCTCAGGGGATAATCCGTGTATACCTTGATCGGATGGGCTTGAAAGTAGGGTCGTAGCTTCCGTGCTGCAGTGACCAGGGATATGGCAATGAGTTCGTGTATGGGGTATCGAGTTTCTGCGTCCAGTAGAGCTTTACTGACGTAGTAAACTGGTTTCTGGATGTGGTCGGTCTCTTGTACTAGTGCCGAGCTTACTGCGTGCTTTGAGACGGCCAGGTATAGATACAGCGTCTCCCCTGGGAGGGGTTTGGCTAGGAGAGGGGGCTGTGCCAGGTATTGTTTTAGGTGCTGGAAGGCTTCTTCGCACTCGGGTGTCCAGTCGACCCCTTTTTGAGCTTTTTTGATGACTTTGAAGAAATGATGGCACTTGTCGGTTGCTCGCGAGATGAACCGGTTGAGTGCGGCGATTCTTCCTGTAAGGCTTTGCACTTCCTTAACTGTCCGGGGAGACTTCAGGTCTAGCACGGCCTGTATCTTTTGCGGGTTTGCTTCAATGCCTCGTGAACTTACCATGTAGCCCAGGAATTTTCCCGAGGCTACCCCGAATGCACACTTCTCTGGATTGAGCTTTAAACTGTGTTTCCTCAGGAGTTCGAAAGTTTTCTTCAGGTCGGCTACATGGTCTCTTGGTTCCTCGGACATTGTTATCATGTCGTCGACATATACCAGCATGGTCGTGCCGATGAGCGGTTTGAAGACTTTATTCACCAGTCTCTGGAAAGTCGCCCCTGCATTCTTCAATCCGAAAGGCATTACTTTATAGCAGTATAGCCCTTGGTCAGTAACAAAGGTGGTTTTCTCCTCATCCGCAGGGTGCATCTTGACTTGATTGTATCCCGAGAAGGCGTCCATGAAGCTTAGCAGCCCTTGGCAGGCTGTTGTATCTACCAGTTGGTCTATATTTGGGAGGGGAAAGCTGTCTTTTGGACATGCTTTGTTGAGGTCGGTGAAATCTACGCACATTCTCCACTTTCCGTTAGATTTCCTTACCAATACCACGTTGGACACCCATTCTGGGTATTTTACTTCCCGGATGAAGCCGGCTTTCAGCAACTTTTCCACCTCGGTTGCTATTGCTCCGCACCGCTCCTGGTTGAATATTCTCCTCTTCTGTTTTACTGGCTTATGTAAGGGGTTCACTGCTAGGCGATGGCTTACGAATTTTGGGTCGATCCCGGGCATGTCATCGTGTCCCCATGCAAAAACATCGGGGTAATCCTGTAGACATTCCAACAAGTCTTTTCTTAGGGCCTTGTCTAGACTTCCTCCTATTTTTATGTTCTTCTCTGGCCCGAACAGTTTTACTTCTTCCAATTCTTCGGCTGATCCGAGCCGTGCAGCTTTGTCGGGCCGAGGAGCATGGTCTTTCTTTGTATTTTCGTCATCCTTGTCTCTCTGTCTCTTCTTGGTGCCTCTTTCTACGCAGAGGGTTTCTCTCGAGAAAGTGGCAAAACAGTTGCGGGCTTTTTTCTGGCTTCCGCACACGATCACGATCCCTTCCCGTGTGGGGAACTTCAATTTCAAGTAATGACAAGACATTGCGGCCTTGGTTTTCATCATGAAGGGGCGGCCGACAATGACTTGATAACTGCTCATGCAGTCTACTGCGGTGAAGTTTATCATGATTGTTCGGGTTTTGGGGGCAGCCCCGATCGTTACTTCTAACTGAATTTTTCCCAGGGGGATGACCGTTGAACCCCCGAATCCGTACAGAGGGGTGCTGTCTTGGGTTAGGGCTGTGTATTCTACCCCCAGGTCCTCCAATGTCTCTTTGGAAATTATGTCTACCGCGCTCCCAGGATCCACCAGGATTCGGTCTACTTCTGTGCCGCCGATCGTTGCTTTGATTATCAGTGCGTCATCGTGGGGGAAACTTACCCCCTGAGCGTCTTCATCGGTGAACATAATGGGTGTTGACCGATTTCCTTGGGGGTGTGGAATTTTTTCTGTTTTTAGCACCTCTGTTCCCCGTGCTCGGCTGTAATTCTTTCTTGACCGGTTAGAGTCCCCGGCCAGCGTTGCCCCTCCTGCGATGACGTTCACCCCTCGATTCCTTGCCCTTTGTCTGGCGGCCATGATTTCGTGGTCGATGTAATTGTTCAGGTACCCGTTCCGGGCCAGGTCCTCCATTTGTTCCCGTAGATCCTTGCATTCATCGGTTGTGTGCCCTTTTAGGTTGTGATGTAGGCAGTAGGACCTTTTGTTTTTTCTGTCTGGGGGAAACCTCCTGAGGTCTGGTTCTATTAAGAGACCTTTCTCCCGTATTTCCATGATGATTTCTCCTGGCGGCTTGCTCAAAGGGATATATGCCTCCTCTCGAACCACGTGGTTTACCTGAGTTGTGGGCCTCTTTCCTTGGTCCTTCTGTGCCATTGGTTTGAATTCCTTGGGTCTTGGATTGAACTTCCGGAATTCTCTCTCTGGTCGCCGGTGGTCTTCCCTCCTTGTCACTCTTTCTCTGGTGGTTGTCCCCCTCCGGGATACTTTTTCTTCGCTTTCTAGTAGGACGTACTTCCTGGCTATCTCCAGTGCGGTGGCGTAGTCTGGTGTCTCATGGATTCTCAGGTGGGTCCAGAGTTTCCCGACCCTTAGGGCTCCTTTCAGACTTTCCAGGGCCTCTTGGGATTCGTATCCTCCGACCTCGAGTACGGTGTTGTGGTACCTTTCAATGAAGCTTTTTAGTGTTTCGTCATCTCCCTGTTTTATGAGCCTTAGTTCTCCTATTGTCTTTTTAGGGGTGCAGGCTCCTTTGAAGTGTCGGATGAATGATTTCTTAAGCTGGGAGAAGCTCTGGATGCTCCCCTGGGCCAGACTTCTATACCATAGGATGGCAGGTCCACCCAACGTTAAGGGAAATACTTTGCATATGGCGTCGCCCGTTACCCCCTGTACTTCCATCAGGAGGACAAAGTTTTCGATGTGGGATTTTGGGTCGGAGTGGCCTTTGTATGGTGCCATGGTCGGCATGTTAAACCACTTCGGGAACTGCGCTGACCTTATTTCTTCCGTAAGATGAGACCCCTCTTCCTCGCCTCGGGTGTTTCCCGCGCCGATCCTGAGGCCTTCTCCCCATCTGGTCATCTCTTTTCTCAACCAAGACTTTATTCCACGGGCTGTTCCCCCGTGTCGCCTTCTGTGTCCTTCTGTTCGTCTGTCGTTCCGAGTGTGGCGTTCCATAAGCCCGGAGGTCTCTTGCATGTCTTCGTTGTACTTTCTATCTTCCCTCTTGGAGTTGTAAAAACTGTCGGAGGAGGGGTTGGGTGTTTGTTCCTCCTCTTCTTCCCATGTGTCTTCTGATCGCGGTTCTCTTCCTACTACTTCAGATCTTATCCCATAAGGGACTCTTTTTCTGGGTTCCTCGCCCTCGCTTTCATCTGCTACTCTTTTCCCTTTTTCACTTTCTTTCCTTTTCTGGCCGGCCCCGGTTTCAGGTTTCTCGTTGTCTGCTCCTCCCATTCTTTCCAGTCGATCCATCATAGTCCTCATGCTATCTTCCATTCTTTTCATCCAGTCCATTGCCGGACCTTCTGGTTGGTGATCTCCGTCTTCCGCCATTTGTCTTACTACGTGAATTGCTTTTTGTTGAAGTTCCCCACAGACGGCGCCAACTGTTGACGGTGGATTTTGGTCTCAGGGTAATATAGGAATATCACCTCCGAGGGAATCCTCCTCCAACTGTGAATTTGTTTGGTTATGCGGGAAACCAAAAGCAAATTTAGCGGAAAACAAGAAAATACGCCAATCAGACAAGGTGATTTAACGTGGTTCGGTGGATTTTGGGATCCGACCTACGTCCACGGACAAGAACAGGGTGGTACTCTTTTATTACTCAAATATGCTTCTCAGGCCTCTTAGTTCTTTACAAATCAGAACTCTTTAATTCTCTTTTCTCACTCTTGTGATGATTTTCAGATATCCCTTTACACATGCCCTGCCCTCTTATTTATAATAACAGAAATTAGACTCCTTCTCCTACAAGGGTTCCTAGTTGAGTCAACTTTCTTCCGCCACAAGGTTTCCTAATTTCAAACTACCTTTACTTCCTTTGTCCTATCAAGATACTAATTCATCAATTCTCCCGTGAAAGCAGGATAATTTATCACTTTATTCGAGAAAATACGGCGCTCTGTCTTCCTGAACACGCCTTGCTATATGGTCGGTATTCATGAGGTCGGCCATGGCAACCTTCTATGCTGAGAGTGTCCTTGCCGACCTCTATAATGCTCGGTCATCTGAACCAAAGTGGTCGGCCTTACAGGATGTGGTCGGTCTTCACATGATGTGGTCGGTCTTCTCACGAAGTGGTCGGTCTTCACATGAAGTGGTCGGTCTTCATATGAAGTCAACTAGAGAAGGAATTTACCCTTTTGTCCTTGTCGTGCTGTCTTAAATACTGTAGTGCTCGAAAAACACCATCAACACCTGTGTTTTTTTTTTAATTTTTTGAAATTAAAATAAAATCTTTTTTTTAAAAAAAAAAAAGAGAAGAAGAAGAAGAAGTCTTCTCAGAGAAGGGGGTCGTTCCCCTTCTCTGGGAAGGGCGAACGATTTCGCCCTTCTCAGAGAAGGACGATTTCGCCCTTCTCAGAGAAAGGGGTCGTTCCCCTTCTCTGGGAAGGGCGAACGATTTCGCACAAATATTTTTTTAAAGGATTTTTTTTAATCGGGGAAAAAAAAGTGGGATATATTTTGGGCCGTGCAAATTGGCTGGAGGCCATGCAAGTTGGCCGGATTCATGTTCGTCGGCTGGAGGATATTCTCTTCACTGGATTCATGCACGTCGGTTGGGCGCATGCATGTTGGTTGGGTGTAGGTACGTCGACTGGATGTATGAAGGTAGGTTGGAAGTATGAACGTTAAAAGAAACAAAGAACAAGCGAACAACGCCCCTGCGACTTAACGTCAATGCGTGCCGCTTCGTGCAATATTTCTTCCAGAAAGCTGCTGACCACTGCTCACAGGACCCTGAGTATTACCAAAAATCGCTTCGTCCTATTCTCGTGTTCCTCTGCTATGCGCATTGCAGCTACCTCCTTCTCCCCTGCATCATTGACAACCTCCACAATGCACCACTCAGGAGTAAACTTTAGAAGTTGAGCTTGTAGAGCTTGGTAAATCTATCCCACCCTTGAAGCCATTCTTCTCAGTTCCGTTGGATCTCTCGACCAGCCCATAACCCCAGTTATGGACTGCTCACTCCTCCTCCCCTAGCTTGAATTTTTTTTAAAAAAAATGAAAGAAAGGATCGTCATCTTGGCCTGGACGATCATGTCATATCGTCCATGGGGGACGATCGTTCCCCTTTAAGGGGAACCGTCCCATTTTCTTAATTTTTTTATTATTTTATATTATTTTTTTAATTCCGAAAAAAAAAGGTTTTATAACTTTGATTTACGAAATTATTATTTTTTTTAAAAAAATAAAAGTAAATATGGATACTGATTCAAACCCATGACCTCAAGGTGAGATTCTTATCGTTTATACTTTCACCTATTTATTACCCGTTTGGTCAAATTTTTTGTCATATTCGTGCCGTAATTAGGTAATTATGTGTCTGTGTATATGTGTATGTATGTCTGTATATATATATGTCAAACATAAAATTAGTCTGATTATTATTAATCATGTAATAACATCACATTGATAAGTTTATTAAATGTCGTGTTTGTGTTAAAAAAACAAATATTAACATAATTACTAAAAAAATCCTTATCAATATTTGCAATGGCTCTTTTTTTTTTTTTTTTTTAATTTTTGAAAATTTACACATTACAAAATTTATATATTTATATATATTAATTTAAAAATAATTATATACTAGTTATAACATTTTATTAATAATTAATAAAATGTTAATTATTTTTTATTTTATAGTTTTTTATTTTTGTTAATAAATATTACAGATTTTTATCTATTCATTTATTTTTTTTTGATTCATTTTAATTTAATTAATACTACTTATGTATAAAAAAATATAATTCAAACAATATTTTTTTTTATTTTCGAAATTAATAAAAAAAGAGAGGAAGGAAGGATCGTCCTCCCAAAGGGGATCATCCCCCTTGGGCATGGACGATCATATCGTCCAAGATCCCTTGGACGATATGATCGTCCAGGGGACGATCATAAAGGGGATGATTGTTCCCCTTTAAGGGGAACCGTCCCCCTTACTTTTTTTTATTATTATTTTATATTATTTTTTTAATTCTGAAAAAAAAGTTTCATAATTTTTTTTTTTTAAAATATATATTTTATTTAAAGTTGTGTTGATTTTGATTCTGATTCCGATTCCGATTTTATGTTTTCTTTATTAAAAGTTATTTGTCTTATTTAATTTCGTAAATCAGTATCCATATCTACTTTTACTTTTTTTAAAAAAATATTTTATTAAAAGTTGTGTTGATTCTGATTCTGATTCTGATTTTATATTTTCTTTATTAAAAGTTGTTTGTCTTATTTAATTTCGTGAATCAGTATCCATATCTACTTTTATTTTTTTTTTTAAAAAATATTTTATTAAAAGTTGTGTTGATTCTGATTCTGATTTTATATTTTCTTTATTAAAAGTTTTTTGTTTTATTTAATTTCGTAAATCAGTATCCATATCTACTTTTACTTTTTTTTTTAAAAGTTATTTGTTTTATTTTTGTTTACTTCTTATATAAAGAGGTAGTTTCTAAGTTTGAAGGTAATATCATTTGAGCCTCTCTCATCTCATTCTCTCTTTCTCCTTCAACATATCATTCTCTCTTCTTAGAATAGAGTTATCATCTTCGGGAAACATTATGGATGACTGTAACTTGGGCTCATTTTCAGATAGTTGGTCAGGCGAGAATGAAGTTCGAAGTGGGGAAAGCGTCTACAGCAATAGTCGTGATTATACAACTGAATTTACTACAAACCAGATTATTTTTATGTTTGTATTATGTATATTCATTATTTATTTTTAAAGTGTAGAAATTATGTATATTTGTTATTTATACATCTTCATTATTTTTTTTATATAGATATTTGAAAGTAGAGAAAATATGATATATTGGGCAAAAAAAGCTGGTCTTGAAAATAATATTGTGATATTGTTGACAGAAGAAATGATGTCACCTTGGAACGAAATCGCCCTAGGACGAAAGAAAGAACGAAGGCTGGAAGGGCGATGGAGGGAAGAGTGACGAAGAGCTTGGGACGACTGATTCGGCAGTTAGGACGAAAATACGTGATGCAGTTGATTCCACGATCGCAGCAGTTGGACGATTTTCCCTCCACAATCAAGCAGTTGAGACATGTAGCTCAAAGGTTACAGGCACGATCCAACAACTGCAGGGAGACACTGGAACTGCCCAAAACGGTTGATAAGCTTCACTATAAAAGCTCACCTACACAAAGAGAGAAAGAACCCGATCAAATGAAGACTCAAATGAGCATATCTTTATTTTTTATTTCTTAGTTTGTAATCCTTAGGACTATAATTTGTGTGTCTGTGCCCCTTGGAGGCTTATTCACTTAATCAAACAACCATTGATATGACTTTGTCTCAGGAGGTTTGAACCTTACACGCTATTCTTTCTTCACGCATAAAAATTACGCAAACAATTTTTGGCGACCACAGTGGAGGAATTAGTGTAAGGAGTGGAGATGCCTCCGAAAAGAAACGCTCAAGCTGGCTCAAGTGCGGAGGAAGGAGGACTGGGGCAAACCAACCAACCCCACGTTCCAGCCGTAGTGGGTCATTTCGAGGGTCTGGCAAACGCTATTCGGTACGAACCTATGAGAGAGCTCAGCCCTAACGCGGTGCGCGCGTTGTTCGGTGAATTCACGCAGGATGTTGTCGAACATGTTAGGCTTCAAAATACGCATGTCATAGATAAATTTGTATCAACTAGCAATTCACATTATGAAAACATGGCTAAACATCTAAGCTTGTTGAATGAATTAATAGCCAAATGTGTAAACGGCGGGACGGCGCTGCCGTGGACTACGCCCATTGACCGGTGCATTCACACGCATATAGCGCAAGCGTACGTATCGTTCAAGTAGTATAAAAATATCGATCCCACGAGGACTTAATTCCTACTGTTGTTATTAATTATTGATACTATTTTTTTACAGGTATCTAATTATAGGAAGAAAGTAATTGATTGCTTTTGGTTGGTTAAATGTGGATTTGAGAATTAAAATAAAAATAGACTCAAAAGGAAATACTAAGGAAAATAAAAGAAAAGACTCAAGGATCTAGGGTCGTGACTCCACACAATATTATCAGAAAGATGAATTGACTCTCTTATTTATGTGTAATAAATTAATTTACTAACTGGAACAAGATGATATGCAAAAGCCTCTTCCGATGGTCAGACGCAAATACCCAGTATAACCCAATTGAACCATATTCCTATGTCAACCACATTACCTGGATTCATTAAGACCAAGTTTCAATTATGGTTACCCATGCCCGACAGGTATATTCCTATCATGTAAGGAAATCTATTAAAGGGTTATCTATTCTCAAGGAAGATTGTGAGCTATTGAATCTAAGGCTGAAACCTAAAATCCCTATGTCTAGTTCATTTTAAGTTTACCCCATCAATCTTATTAGTGATCAGACAACAAGAAGCATTAAGCTTAAGACTCAATAAATAAAATAAAGAATTACCCATAAAAGAAAATCAATTATTAAGTGTTGATATTGTGTTTCATCACTTCCCTAGAATAAAAATAAAATGCTAGGGTTGGGGATCCACTTTTAGTATTTCTAATTTAGAAATCTCCCTTACTATAATATAGAATTTATCAGTGATATTACCAACCAGCCATGTAGGCGGTATCCTCATTAAGTCAGATTTTAATTAAGTCCGAACAGCCATAAAGGCGGTATTAATATTTGTCCATAAACCAGCCATATAGGCGGTAATTATCTGTCACCTAAAGACCGGCCATATAGGCGGTGTTACTTTATGTCAAATAAATAAAACCAGCCATTAAGGCGGTAATCCTTTTAATTTGAATTATAATTTCCATATTATAATTAAGGGAGATTAATCTAAATTAAAATAATAAAAGCTTCACCCTTCATCCAGCGGAAATCTAACTACTAAACATAAAAGAAAAGAGAAGAAGAAGAAGAACTACTACTATTACTGAAAATAAAAATGCATAAATTAAATACTGAAAATAAATACAAACAAGATGCAATCCTTAAATTCCTTACAAAAAACTAAGGAAAACATGAGAATTACAAATGAAATGACTTGGTATTTATAGAAAAACCTAAAGGCTTCCACCAATTTCTCCACCGATTGCTCCACCAATTGTTCCACCAAACATGGCACCAAACATGGCACCAAACATGACAACAAACATGGCACCAAACATGCAAGCATGTTTGGTGGAAGTTTGACAATTTTTATTTTTATTTTTAATAATTTTATTTTATATTTTGAAAATGGCTATAGTAGTTACGCAAAATACACTGGATTGATCTTCAATTTCGGCCATGGAAACTTCCAAATTCGAAATTATTTTGACCTCAAAAGTTGTAGATCTTCGAGTTTTCTTCAATCTGCAACTTGAATCAGCTCAATCGAATATCGGATGAAAAATTTATGGCTAAAATACGAAACTTACGCAAAATTGGAATTTAGGACTGCACTTCGTGACTCATACAGTAAATTTTCGTTTTTGACCTTTTTTTCTCCAAATTTCAATATTTTTAGCCCCAAGTTGATTCCATTAAGTCCCAATATTATTTTTATCTGCAAAATAAATAAAAACACATCAAAACGTTCATAAAACTCGAGAAACTATACAAAATATTAGGTTAAATGAGTGGGAAATAGTGATATAATTACCACTCATCACACCCCCAAACCTAACATTTTGCTAGTCCTCGAGCAAAAAAACAAAATAAACTAACATAAACATCTTTAAAATAAAATTAAGCTAAGCCACTTTCGTAGGGATCACGGTTGCATTTAGCATATGCAACAAGCCTTTAAACCCCTAGTTGTCTCTAGTGGACGAGTTGTAGTCTCGTGAGGGCTTACAGCAACGATACCCACAAACATTTTACAAAAGTAAAAAGAAAGTGAAACTAATGCACACAAAAACAAAAAGACAAAAGAAAAGAGAATAAAGAAGTTAGTGACAATCAGATGAAACTTCTACTCAAAGTTACTAGTTGTTTTGTTTCTTTCTAATTACCGAATAAGTAAATTCTCCAATTATATTTACCATTCCTCATATACACAGCCAACAAAATATTAATCAACTCATTTTTGCCCACAACAGTCACAAGTGTAGTTGATAAGAGAGTAATATTTTTGTCCTAAAGTTCTATCAGATTTCACACCTTTTCGTAGCAATGAAATAAATTTTTCTGATTTTTCTGATTTTTTTCTTTCTTTTTCTGATTTTAATTTTTTTTATTTATATACAATATCTTCCATCTATGTAGCGAGCTTTGGGCCAGTGACTCCCAAACCAGTTGGCTTTAGGGCACTAGGTGTTAAGCCACCCATACAGACTTAATTACTCAGACTTCAGATATATATTTTTGCAACATCTTCGATCCATGTAGCGAGCTTTGGGCCAGTGACTCCCAAACCAGTTGGGTTTAGGGCACTGGGTGTTAAGACACCCTTACAGACTTAATAACTCGGATCTCAGACTTTTTTTTTACTCCGTTGCCATTTATAGATGATTCCTCCAATTAAACTAGAGCACTGAATATTACAAACTTTCAAGCTTCTGGGTGATGTTTTTAAATTGTACTCCCTAAAACAGTGACGTTTCGCCTGAATGCTCTGAATCTTTAATAAGTTCAGGCATTTGCTCCTCCATTTGCTCTGTTTCTTGGTCCACCTTTCTTCACAGATGTATTTTAGGATTTCTTCATTTAGCTCTTCATCTGTCATCTGTGAAATGCATGTTTCAAAATTATCAACCTGAGGATGTAAAGAAATGTCAGATTTTAGGTCTTCATCCTCTGATCTGGGTGAAATGATTGGCTCAGGCAGATCTTCTTTAAACATTTGTGCAATGGATGCTCCAAGATCTTCATTTTGAGGATACAGAATTTCATCCTCAAGTGTTGGTGCAGTTGGTACAAACAGCTCAGCTTCATCTTCCTCGCCAGAATCTGAATAATAAAAATCATATCGAGACTTTGCCGGTTCGGGCTCTTGAACTGATACCTCTGATTCTTGATTCTGCTCAGCCTCCTCTTTTGCTGAAGTGTCATCGTGAAATGCTTGGTTATCGAAGGCTTCATCTGAAAATGGTTCTTGAGGTATGTAGTTCTGGTATTCTATTAATTGTATGATCTGATCTGTCATTCTCTGTATGGATTCTGTTTGACTCTGAACTTGTGCATCAAATTGAGCTGCCCGTTCTTTGAACCAATCTTTGAGCATGTGAAGTATCTGATCTTCCTTTAATGGTTCTGGTTCTTGATGAAAATCATAGATAGATGGTGGATAAGATGGAAGATGTGGTTCTGTGAAATATGTTGGTTCTTCGTACCATGAATGATTCTAATAATTCTGCCATCCAGAGTATCGCTCGGGTGGTTACCATCACATATCACACATCTCCCCATCTCGTTCTGATGAGCAAATGTAGTATTGCTTGGTTCAGGCATCCAGTGATAGTCATTGGGCTGGACAACAGGCCTCAGAAAACCGGACTGTTACTTCCAGATGTGGAGTGTATCTTATTGTAAAGCACGTAATCTCTCAATCTCCCAATATTGTTCCATTTTTCAACCACCTGAAAACAAAAAATAAATAAATAAAAATTACAGATAAAAGTAAAGAAAATTAGATACAAGTAAATTAGATAGCTTCAAAATTAATAACTCAAGAAATATAAGTCCCCATCAACGGCGTCAAAAACTTAACCGGTGCATTCACACTCGTATAACGCAAGTGCACGTATCGTTCAAGTAGTATAAAAATATCGATCCCATGAGGACTTAATTCCGACTGTTGTTATTAATTATTGATACTATTTATTTACAGGTATCTAATTATAGGAAAAAAGGAATTGATTGCTTTTGGTTGGTTAAATGTGGATTTGAGAATTAAAATAAAAATAGACTCAAAAGAAAATACTAAGGAAAATAAAAGAAAAGACTCAAGGATCTAGGGTCGTGACTCCACACAATATTATCAGAAAGATGAATTGACTCTCTTATTTATGTGTAATAAATTAATTTGCTAACTGGAACACGATGATATACAAAAGCCTCTTCCGATGGTCAGACACAAATACCCAGTATAACCCAATTGAACCATATTCCTATGTCAACCACATTACCTGGATTCATTGAGACCAAGTTCCAATTATGGCTACCCACGCCCGACAGGTATATTCCTATCATGTAAGGAAATCTATTAAAGGGTTATCTATCCTCAAGGAAGATCGTGAGCTATTGAATCTAAGGCTGAAACCTAAAATCCCTATGTCTAGTTCATTTTAAGTTTACCCCATCAATCTTATTGGTGATCAGATAACAAGAAGCATTAAGCTTAAGACTCAATAAACAAAATAAATAATTACCCATAAAAGAAAATCAATTATTAAGTATTGATATTGTGTTTCATCACTTCCCTAGAATAAAAATAAAATGCTAGGGTTGGGGATCCACTTTTAGTATTTCTAATTTAGAAATCTCCCTTACTATAATATAGAATTTATCAGTGATATTACTAACTAGCCATATATGCGGTATCCTCATTAAGTCAGATTTTAATTAAGTCCGACCAGCCATAAAGGCTGTATTATTATTTGTCCATAAACCAGCCATATAGGCGGTAATTATATGTCACCTAAAGACCGGCCATATAGGCGGTGTTACTTTATGTCAAATAAATAAAACCAGCCATTAAGGCGGTAATCCTTTTAATTTGAATTATAATTTCCATATTATAATTAAGGGAGATTAATCTAAATTAAAATAATAAAAGCTTCACCCTTCTCCCAGCGGAAATCTAACTACTAAACATAAAAGAAAAGAGAAGAAGAAGAAGAACTACTACTATTACTGAAAATAAAAATGCATAAATTAAATACTGAAAATAAATACAAACAAGATGAAATCCTTAAATTCCTTACAAAAACCTAAGGAAAGCATGAGAATTACAAATGAAATGGCTTGGTATTTATAGAAAAACCTAAAGGCTTCCACCAATTTCTCCACCGATTGCTCCACCAATTGTTCCACCAAACATGGCATCAAACATGGCACCAAACATGGCACCAAACATGGCATCAAACATGGCACCAAAAATGCATGCATGTTTGGTGGATGTTTGACAATTTTTATTTTTATTTTTATTAATTTTATTTTATATTTTGAAAATGACTATAGTAGTTACGCAAAATACATTGGATTGTTCTTAAAATTTGGCCATGGAAACTTCCAAATTCGAAATTATTTTGACTTCAAAAGTTGTAGATCTTCGAGGTTTCTTCAATCTACAACTTGAATCAGCTCAATCGGATATCAGATGAAAAAGTTATGGCCAAAATACGAAACTTGCGCAAAATTGGAATTTAGGACTGCACTTCGTGACACGTACAGTAACTTTTCATTTTTGACATTTTTTTCTCCGAATTTCAATGTTTTAGCCCCGAGTTGATTCTATTAAGTCCCAATATTATTTTTATCTGCAAAATAAATAAAAACACATCAAAACGTTCATAAAACTCGAGAAACTATATAAAATATTAGGTTAAATGAATGGGAAATAGTGATATAATTACCACTCATCACTCCTTCCTGCACCAAGCAGTCTGGAGGCTAGTCCAAGTAATGTTCCTCCACAAGGGACCAACATCCCTACGGTTCTCAGGGGAGGAATAAGTCCTGGGGGCAATAGCCCACAATTAGGGCCAAATATGCTCCAAGGGCCAAATATGGCACAACATGAAGTGGTGTTGCCTCAAGGCATCCAGGCTTCTCAGGGGCATAATCACGATTATGTCCCACTTTTGAGAGGACCGCAGCCGCCGCCCATAGCCGTGCCATTTAATGGCAATGATATGTTAAGGGGACAAATGACCGAGATCCTTCAAAACCAATTCGGTCTAGGCATACGGCCAATTCGGCCAAGATATCGGAAGCCGTATCCTTATTGGATCGATATGGCTTATCCGTGGCCTCGAAACTACAAGATACCAGATTTTTCCCTATTTACGGGGTTTAGGGAGGTTTCTACCATGGAACACAAATGGCGATTTACCCTTCAGTGTGGGGAAGTCAATGATTTCCACAAATTGAGGTTATTTCTCGGCTCATTTTCAAGAGTAGCTTTCTCCATGTATGTCAGTCTGCCGGCCAATTCGATAGAAAGTTGGCAGCAAATGGAACAATTGTTCCATGAGTAATTTTACAAGGCCAAATCTGAAGTAGCCTTGGCCAATTCGGCAAACCTAAGACAGTTGCCGGGAGAGTAGGCCGAGACATTTTTACAGCGGTTTAGGGTAGCCCGAGGCTGATGTTACGTGCCTTTGCCCGAAAAGGAATTTTCGAGGATCGCTCAAGGTTGCCTCAATCTCGATCTAAAAAAGAAATTTCAGGATCCCGAATTTTGGGACCTTCCTCAACTCACCACTAGTGTGGTGCGTTATGAGCGGTTATTACGAGAAGAAGAGCAAATGAAAAATTCGAGCAAAGGGACGTATTATAGAAACATTGATTATGAAATGGGCGAAGTAGACGTCGAATCAGCCGATTTATGTTTGGCCGAATTGGTTAAGGGGAAGCCTTACGTTTGCAAGACGTGGGTGGAACCCCAAGCCAGTGAAAAGAACGATAAAAAGAATAGGAACTTCTCTTTTGATATTACTAAAGTCGATGCCATATTTGACCAGTTGTATAAGGACAAGAAAATTAGTTTGAGCGATAGACACACGTTGCCAACAGCTGAACAAATCGGTAGTAAAAAATATTATAAGTGGCACAATGCATTGTCTCATACAACTAATAATTGTCTCATTTTTCAAAAATATTTTACATGATGCCATAGAATCTGGACGAATTACGTTCGAGAAAAAGATGGTAGTGGACAACAATCCTTTTCAAAAATCGGTGGAATTGAACATGATCAACCCAGACCTTGCCAAGATGAATCTGCCGAAGGTCAAATTGGTTCTAGACGAAGGACAGCACCGTTATCGTCCAAGCGCTCTGGAAAGGATTAAAGCACCTTCAGATCATGGAGACCGGAACAATCTTTGTATTCGATGCAAGAACAATATATACTGGATGGGGGAGTTAGAAGATACTTGTGAAAGGCCCGTAAAGAAAGTGTGGGCAGCATGGCAGCCATAGACCTTCGCCCCAAGGTTCTATGGGGAGAATTCAAATTTCGTCCAAAATGTAAGGATGTTTAGGCCGAAAATTCATCGGCCCAATGTATGGCATTCGTACCAAAGTCCACAGTCGGGACAACGTTCAGGCAGAAACTATTCCCATGTGGATGAAATGACGAGGACGCAGTTGAGGCAACACCAGAGAAATTATGGTCGTATGATACACTGACAGGGCGAAGTAAGGGCCACCACAGGCCGTAGCCCTCATACCATGGAGAAACCAGAAGCAAATAAAGAAAAAAAGTGACAACAGAGAAGGGATAGTGACGAGTTGCGATGAACGCACTAAGTTCGGCAGGTGAAAGCGGGACGAAATAGACGATGAAGAACCTCCTATCATCATTTAGTTCGGCAGTATGCCACCGCTTGTGGCCAACCACTACTTGTTACCCGGAAAATTCAAAGGGGATAACAGTGGAGAAGCTGGAACAAGCGAAGACGTCTATGAGGGTGGTGAGACCGAATTTGCTGCGCTCTCGATCACAGATAGGGAAGCCTCAGAGGAAGAAATGACCGACATAGAAGAAGAAATAAATATCAGAACCGAAGCAAGAAGAATGAGAATATCACAAAATCGGCTTCTCAAGGAATTGTACGAGGCTGGCAACCCTGCAGTCGGGACATTGGGAGAGGATTTGGGACAATATCCATTCCTTGTTTTGTATGGGACGCCTAAGGTGAAACGGACCATTACCAGAGCCGAGAAATGGAGATTGGTCATCAATAATGTCTCTCATGATGCACCAGCCACGTTGCCTCCGTCTAGGTGGGACATGGAAGAAAAACCACCTCAAGCTGGCAATGGGAACTATCAAGCAATGAAGATAGGTCTGTCAGGGAAGGTGATATTCCCAAAGCCACCACCACAAATGACAAAGCATCTGCGACCGTTGTACGTAAAAGCAAAAGCCAATGAGATTCCTGTCACCAAAGTGTTGATTGATAATAGAGCAGCCATCAACGCAATACTGGTTAGGATGCTGAGACGTTTAGCAAAGTCAGAAGAAGACCTCCTCCCTACGGAAGTGGTGCTTATTAGTTTTAATGGAGGGCCGACAATGACCAAATGGGTTATTCCGTTGGACTTGTAAGTGAGAAGTACTACAAAACAGTAGTATTCTTCGTCATAGATGGGCCGACAATATACAACATGCTCCTAGGACGAGATTAGATACACGGCAGCCGATGCATTCCTTCATCCCTTCATCAGTGCCTAGTTTTCTGGAACCAGATGGACGAGGTAGAAATAGTACATGCCGACAATAACCCTTTTGCTGCATAGACAAATTCGGCCGAGTACTTCATATACGAAGGAAATTATGGGCCGACCAGAGTGTTAAATGAAGGGGAAAGTCCGACCATAATGGCTCAAAATGACGAGCCATACCCCGCGGGGCTGCTGAATGATTTGTTCGCACAAACGAGACCAACCACAGTGGTCTTTGGAGAGCCAACACACAGTAATGTAAATGAAGAGCAGGCATAATAAGGAGCGAAGCACCCTTGCGGCCTCCAAGGCTAATCTGATGGCCTATGTAGCAGAGCGAAGAAATGAGGCCGAAGCTCAGGCCGTGATTTCGGCCTTAAGAAACAAACTGTTGGCACATCAGACAGAGAACAAGATAAAAGAACTATGCAGAGTGGATTGCTTGATAGGAAGAAGTAACAAAAGTGAAGAATCGATGGAAGAAGAAGAATACGCTCTGAATGGATGACCCAAAACAAAAATCTTAAGAGGACAAGATGCATTGGATGAGGTAAATCTGGGGAGCGAGCATGATAGGCGCATCACTTACGTCAGCAGGGAACTAGAGTCTCAGGTACGCGAAAAGCTATTTTGTTTACTGAGAGAGTACAAAGATTGTTTTGCATAGGGCTACAATGATATGCCTGGTTTAGATAGGACATTGGTGGAGCATAGGTTGCCAATCATGCCAAGCCATAGGCTTCATAAGCAGCCTCCCCGAAGGTTTGCACCCAATGTCATGCCTGATATTAAAAAGAAGTTGAATGCCTCTTAAAGGTGAAATTTATTAGGACGATCAGATATGTGGAGTGGTTGTCAAATATCGTCCCAGTCAGGAAAAAGAATGGAAAAATATGGATCTGTATAGACTTCAGAAATTTAAACCTAGTCACACCAAAAGATCAATACCCAATGCCGACAGTAGATTCCCTAGTGGACTCTACGACGGGGTATCAAGTATAATCTTTTATGGATAGGTATGCGGGTTATAATCAGATTTACATCGCTGAAAATGATGTACACAAAACAACCTTTAGATGCCCAGGCTCTCTAGGGTGTTATGAATGGGTAGTGATGTCGTTCGGCCTGAAAAACGCTGGTGCCACTTATCAGCGGGCCATGAATTTAATCTTTCATGACATGATCGGTGAATTTGTAGAGGTCTATGTGGACGATATAGTGGCTAAATCTGTAACCATGGAAGAACATTTTAGCCATTTAGCAACGGCCTTTGAACGAATGAGAAAGTTTAAGCTAACATTGAACCCTGCCAAATGTGCTTTCGAGGTGTGCGCATGAAATTTCCTAGGTTTTCTGGTACACCAACGGGGGATCGAGATTGACACATGTTCGCAATTTTTATGCATGAAGAAAGAAGAGCGTGTAAGGTTCAAACCTCCTGAGAAAAGTCCCAGCAAATGGGTGTTTGATTAAGTGAATAAGCCTCCAAGGGGCACAAACGCACAAATTACAGTCCTAAGGATTACAAGCTAAGAAATAAAAAATAAAGATATGTTCATTTGAGTCTTCATTTGATCGGGTCCTTTTTCTCTTTGTGTAGGTGAGCTTTTATAGTGAAGCTTGTCAACCATTTTGGGTAGTTCCAGTGTCTCCCTGCAGTTGCTGGATCGTGCCTGTAACCGTTGAGCTGCGTGTCTCAACTGCTTGATTGTGGAGGGAAAACCGTCCAACTGTTGCGATCGTGGAATCAACTGCATCACGTATTTTTGTCCTAACCACCGACTCGGTTGTCCCAAGCTCTTTGTCGCTCTTCCCTCCATCGCCCTTCCAGCCTTCGTTCTTTCTTTCATCCTAGGGTGATTTCGTTCCAGGGTGACATCATTTCTTCTGTCAACAATTGTCCCCTAAATTTACCTTGATTGAATCGGAAGTGAAGATCGAGGTGAATTTTTCGTTCTTCCATCGACGAAAAGGCGTATAAATTGGAATGATGGAAACTTATACGGTTATTTCTCTTCGCCCTCGACCAGTCTGTCACCCAGCCAATCCTTCGGTCGAGAGAACCTGTGGAATCAGGGTTAGCAGCACTCTCCGCGTAGAGAAGCTCAGGCCAGCCACTTCTGAACAATCATCGCCCCCTCGGGCTGAGTCTCCCGTATTATTGTAAAATTCTCCTACTCGGCCGTCTCCTCCTCATGCCGCATGGCCACTGGCTCTTGTCCCCTAGCATCCATCATCCTCATAACCTCTACTTCAGCGGGAACCAGTACAGCAACACGCTGAGGTATCTGAGGCATTGGTGGATCAGCCATCCAGTTCTGGTTCTAGGGTGGTAAGTCATTTTCCTTTTTTTTAGTTCATGACATGACCCATGTTTATACTTGTTAATTTCTTCTTCATGTACAGGCATCCGACCCACTGCTGCAATCGGTCCAGGACATTTTGGACCACTTTGGACGATTGTTCTCTGCTTATTTTTGGCCTCCCTCGCCTTCGGTCAGCACCGGTACAGACTTGGAGGTCCTTCGGGAAATCCTTTATCAATACTCTTCCTTTGCTGCACTAGAGATTAGTCAGGCCGCTCTGCCAGAAAATGTTCTTCAATTGGACAAACGCTCCTCCGAATTAGGCCGGATATTGGCCCTCCCTGTCTTGGCCATATCGGTAGATGATCGACTCATCCTCCAAGAAATACAGGACGACATAGCAGCCCTTCTCTCTCGGTACCGCAATATGTACAACCAGAAGGTTGGGCTTCTCTCTTCTGTAATAAAGAAAGAAACACTCCGTGGTTCTCTTGACGCCCTTCACTAGGCCTTGAGGGAAACCACAAATGAGATGATGATCAAGGAATCGGTCTTCCTAGACTTGGAGCGACAGTTACAAGAGATTCAACGTCTTGTCGAGGAAAGCCGCATGAGAAAAGAGGCTAAGAGTGTTGGGGTTGGTGCTCAGAGCACCAATCCGGACCGTATTTATGTCTGATTCATGAATACGAACATCCTCTTCTTCCATAATATTACTTATTTATGGTTGCACCTCTTGTTTTTATATACGTATTCGATCTGATTACGATTAGATTGAAACTAAAAGTGGTTTAGTGATATGTATATATTAGACAAAGGCCCGATAATATATAATACAGTACACAGTTACAAAGGTAGTTTGTAATTGACATTAAGAAGTATCACTGCTATATATATATATATATATATATATTATCAAATAAAGTTCCTGGTCAAGATTCACTAACACTGGTCGGTTAGTCAAATCTGTTGAGGCCAGTACATGTCGTATATCGAGACTTGGTCCGATGGTTTATCCCAATGAACCATGAGTCTAGGGAGACTCATATAGACGTGTAAGTGTTTATAATGGATAAACACAGAACGAATCACCGAAGATTCTTAATAGATGGTACACCAACGTCAATAAGAATCTTCTCGGGTTGAGTAGCATAGTGGTCCTTCGACTTGAGATACCACTGTGGATGTATGAGACATCCTCCACACTTAGATGACAGTCACGTCACCGATCTATTTAGATCAGACCTCCGCCTGTTCGTTGAGTGTGGGCCGATCCTCAGGATATCCTGTGTGTGTCAAGATAGGATCCGTCAGTTCTGTGTACAGAGCATATGTAGTCCATATATAATTAGCAGTCTGTTAAATTTGTGGCCACAGTATATTTCAGAAGTAAGTTTCGAGTGTTATTTAGAGATTGCTAATAGATACGTCGACGAGATAATACCTATAAAGATTTGACGTTTACATCTATATCTCTGGGATTATCCAGATACCTGTGACAGAGGGATTATACGTATGCAATGACCTCGACCTGTATGATTCAACTAGTTTATCCGTGGTCGTCACAATTATGGGTGGGTAAATTATGGACACGAAATTAGATTTTGTGACGGATATACCTGAATCTAGAGAGTCTCACTAATGAAATATACTCGTAGAGCACTAGGGCAACTTTTATGAATAATACTGATTATTTATAAGTCGTTTAAATGTTAAACGAAAAATACATGCGAAGGGACCTAATAGTCATTTCCTAATTATTGTGTATTTATACTTAATGATAGATTTTGTTAAATACACATTAATTAAATGTCAAATTGTGATATTTGACTAATATCATAAATATATATGTATTGAGATATTTAATTTAAATATAATACATATATTTAAAATATTTGTATTTAAATTATTATTTAATTATTTAATTGTTAAATAATTAAATTAATTAAAATATAAATATCTTAAAGTTGTGATATTTATGGAAATGCTTTTAGTTGCTTTATTTGACTTTAAGAAAATTATTAAATGGTTTGATGATGACTTATGCAAGTTGATAAAGTAAATTAATTGAAACAAAAATATCTAGATATTTTTATACCACCAAATTCGGCCAAGGGCCATTTTTGTGAAGTATAAATTGTTTTGTTTCAATTTTAGGGTTTAAGGAGTTCATAAGTTACCAAAAAAAAAAAAAAAACATAATAGAGTTGAGAGAAAAAGGCTTGGAGGCTAAAGAAGAAAGTTTGGAAAAATCATGCTTTTGTAAGTTTTTCTTTAAAGCTTTCAACATAGAAAATGTTTCTAACATCCTTAGCTTCATATTGTGTTGCTTTGATGTTGTCTCTTCACTTATATTTTATGTTTTAATTGGTTATGAACTTGGAAGAAAGATGTATGCATGTTTAGTTTCAAAGGGAGCTTGAAATGGTTTCATAAGCTCTCTTTTGATTCTTTGAAAATAAAAGTTGCCATTCTAGAGTTAGTAAGCCACTCCTTGGTGATCTAGAATTATTCTAGAGTTGTTTCAAAGTGGTGAGGCTTGATTGGTGAAGTATTGAATGATTAAAGTGTTGGATTTTATAAATTTGGTGAAATTGGTCAATTTGATGAAATTGTAAAATTATGGTTCTTAACCCACTCCAAATTTGGGTATTTTCATATATGTGATGTATTATGGTATGAATATGATGCACGTAAAATTTTAGGTTGATTGGATTTGATCTCGGCATGTTTTGAGCTAATGGGACCAAATTGTAATTAATTGAAAATTTTGGGTGTCTCACGACAGTAGACTAAAAATTGGGGATTTGTGTGAAATCTGATTTTGATGCATTAGATGTGTTGAAAAATATTTTAGAAATGATTTAGAATCATCCCAAATTGTATTTGACAACTTTTGGACTAAAATGATCAATTTACAAAGTTTTGGGGCAATTCGGTAATTACCAAGAAATATGATCTCTTGTGTAATTTTTCAGAATTTGATAATTGGATAATTAAATAAATAAATAAATTTATTTAATTAATCCGAGAAAAAGTTTTGAAATCGGAAAATTTTGATTTTCCGCGATTCCGCTGCGTTACCGATATTCCCCTTAAAACCCCTTCAAAAATGGTATCAGAGCGAGTCTGATCCTAGGCCCCTGATATGATTAGCCCTTTTAAAATCTAATATTTTTCCTTTTATTTACTTGATACATGCATGCTTTCATTTAATTTGATTAAATTTAAAGTGTATGACGCTTTATGGAATATCTCCGCTTAATAAAGTTTTAAAGAAACTGGTATTTGGAATACTTGGTTCTTGGTCTGTCTTGTCAATACGGTTTATAAATATTTTTCCGTGACTACATCCGAGACCGTACCTTTTCTGTGAGGATGTAGTCGATAGAGATTTATTTATGCCGGATGTATATTAGATACTAGATAAATTCAAGCGAAAGCGCAATCCTGAACGTGCCCTAGCTGTCAGGGTTACGCAAGTAACTTGAGTTTATCATTGACGAGTTTAACCTTGGTACGTCTCCTTGTGGGCCTGCCTTAGCAGCGACAATGTGAAACGACCAGGACCGGAAACCCAGGAGTCACTAGTGAGTGATTGACAATAAGTTGTCTACCTGTGAATATACGTAGGCGAGACCCTGCCTCTGTTGTAAGTCGAAATATATTCATGGGGTCCTCTTCCCATTATGGAATTCGATTTAATTATAGAATTCTCATTTTTCCGTTGGGGATTACGGTATTACGTAAAATAGTGGGAGGCGCTACTAAGTTTAAAAATTCCTTAACTTAGGCAGTGTGTATTATTATGGAAATAGCCGCTTGTTTGTTTTCCTTAAATCTATATTAAATAGAATTAAACTTTTAATTCACTGCTCACATATTTTGATATGTTATCTGACTTGACTCTTGGTTACAGTTATTCTAGAATAGGTTCTAGATACTACTATACTAGGATATTATTAGATTAGTCTAAACCATCGGGAACTGTTTCTTCAAAAATCAAGATGGTTAATGACTTAGTTTCTAAGTCATGATAGATAATCTAGATAAATATCCCTTTTAGGATATAATAATTTAGAGAGAATAGTTTCTTATGCAGTAAGAATTGACACGAATACGTTCATGTCTTGAGATTATTGACTAGCATTAAGAAAGCCCCATTAGGTATTTTTTTATCTAGTAATGACGTTTCTTAACTTTAATTACCTTTAGAGGCAATGTGTCTGACACAATTTGCTGATTAGTTATTTGCAATTGTTGTGAATAATTGAATGCAAATATTAAAGCTAAATAAAGGAGAAGTGTATAGTTGTGTATAGAAAATATCGATTTTCATAATACTACAACTATAGGTATTGGATACCAGATCTCCCGTCTAGTTATTTAAAATATTAGTTAATAATTATTTTGATATTTGATATCGGAACTTGCGACTATTGGATAATTACTTGTTCTTTATAAATAATTGTTATATATATTTTAAATATATCTAGTAATGTCATTGACGTAGAGATAAACATTAAGAAAAATTATTCGGTAAAGTAAATAATTTAGAATGGTTTTTTATGAGTTTAATCATTTAAGCATTGGATGCTTGTTCCGTATGGTAAAGGATGGTTTGATACTAGATCACACCCCATATTATTATCCATTTAACGAATATTGTATTCAGGAAGGTGATTAAGATCTTGTAGATGCTAGTTTTCAACCAGGGCCTACAATCGAGATTTCTGGTAGGGCACGAACGAACCTGCAAAACAAGTAGAACGAATGAGAAGCTTACTGCTCACCGGTGTGGTGGAAGCCGTAGGCACTCCGACGCTCAAGTCAGTATCGGGAAAGAGAATTGGTTTTCGGTGAGGTACCAAGGTTTATGGGAATACCTCGTTTGGAATTTGGTTTGCCGTGAAGGCGGATTACATGTGTAGTCTGAAGAATATTGGTTGTGTCTACTCGAGATCCCGTCCCTTTCTATTACTTCGCTTCTTCCTTTTATAAGGTCCATGTTCTGCCCGTTGGAGTTGCCATCAATGCGATTTATTCCTGATTTATCACGCTTTGATAATTGACGATCGTGTCTTAAACTCGAAACTGTCGACTTCATAGCGATCTCTTCTGAGTTATGATTTTCTCTTGATTCCTGTAACTGGTGTCTGTTGGCTCCCATTGTGTTAACGGGTTTGGGCCTTTGAGGCGTTCCGAGTTGATCCTTTGCGTGACATTCATTTATGGGCCCAGTCTGCTGATGGGCCCCAAGTTCTGTGGCTAGTTTCGTGGTATAATGTCGTTTTTACCCCTAGGGCCAATTTTGGCACAAACATTTTGTCCCTTACTCTCTAAGTCTGGGAAGCCCAGGCTTGGTGAGTATCCTCAAACTTGTCTTGTATCTCTAGATGTATTCCTCAAGTTCAGCGATGGGTCCATGGCGTACGGGATTGGTGGGCGTCCGTGGTCGGGGAGCTAGAATTTTGTCCGGGGGTAATTTTCACTTTGACCAGCGTTCTAGGGTGAGTTCATTTGATGGGTTGTTTCAGGCATTATTTCGTTCGACATGTCGCATGTCAAGTGCTACTCGGAGCCATCATCCAGTTGACAGAATCAGGTGGTGATTAAGGTGCAATTATTCATTCGATAAGTCGGACGTTTGAAGGGCGTTTGACTGTCTTTACTTCGACCGGGGGATATCCCATGTCGACAAAGCCTTACGGAATTTTCA
>SKCR01035245.1:0-82961 GCA_019454045.1 Zanthoxylum bungeanum
TTACGCATCACTATGACAACGACTGAACTCATTTACAAACTATGTTGTTAACTTAAAGGAGCCGCCGCTTGGGCGGGTTTTTTTTTTTTTAAATGTCGGTTAGAATAAGGTTAGGTATCTTAAGTTATGACTTTTTATATATTAGTGAAAATTCTGCATACATCATATTTGACCGGTCAACCCGTCCTTTGACCGGTCAAAAGTGGAGCTCAGGCAACTCTTAGGCAAGTTGAACTAGACCCGGCCGGCGGTTCGGTTCGGACCGGAACCGAACCGTTCGGTTCTGGTTCCGGTTCCGGTTCCATTCGGTTTTTATTTTTTTTTTTTTTTTTTTTTTTTTTGCTTTATTGAAAATAAAAAATTGAGATTGATAAATCAATATAATTTAAAATTATGAATTTGAATTTATATAATACATTTACATTATATAATTACATTAAATTACAAATAAAATTCTTATCTAAAAAAAAAAAATTTATTATATAAATTCAAACCGGTTCGGTTAGGGTCCGGTTAGGTTCCGGTTGGCCGGGTCTAAGTTGAACTATCAAAATGCAACATAGTTTATATAGACAACCAGTGATTGTATTGCACAGTAGCCGTGGATTAAAACCCGCATAGCTAAATGGGCAAGCTAATTTCATAATTATATAATTTAACTTTTCATAGCGACACAAAAATTAAACTCTTTACATTAATAGTTAAGCTTTATTATGAATAATTTAACCCCCAAAATATATATATACCTCAAAAGCAATAAAATGATTAATCAAAAAAATACAAAAGGGAAAGTGAAAATGAATAATAATAACCTTGAATGGCGCTCTGAATTTCGTTGAAATCAGTATCACCAGAGGACTGAAGCGAGTTTGACAGATCCAAGTACCGAGTGAAGTTGTTAATGTCTCTTTTCTCCTTCAATACTTCCACGAGATCGTCGCTAAATGAAATAATCTTATCTACGTCGATCTTTACAGAAGTTTCCCCCATTGTATAGATCAATATTATCGCTCACTCTTAACACTCTAGGGCTCTTGTTACTTTTGTTTTTTTTTTTTTTTTTTTTTTTTTCAGAGTTTGGAATGAGACTCGAGTCAAGAGGGAAAATTTTAATTTTTTTTTATGCGGTTTAAATGCGAATCTCTATCCCGCATGATAACTGAACTCATTATTAAATTATAATTAAATTAATAAATTTATTAAAAATCTATTACAATAAAAATACTTTAAATTACAAAATTCAAATATCTCTAAAAATAATTTTATTATTAAAAATTAAAATAAAAAATCTATTATAAAATAAAAACATGATATTTTATTAAAATAAAAAACTTATTAATTTAATACATGTCACATAATCTCTACAATAATTTTTTTTTATTAAATAAAATTTAAACATTTTTAAGCCACTCTATCACGTCATGTGGTGGCCCACTATTAAATGTTATTAAATTATAATTAAATTAATAATTATATTAAATAAAAAATCAATTACAATAAGAATACACTAAATTGTAAAATTAAAATATCTCTAAAATTAATTTTATTATTAAAATAAAAATAAAAAACATATTATAAAATAAAAACACAATCTCCTATTAAAATAAAAAACAAAAACCTATTAATTTAATACATGTCCACTAATCTCTATAATTTTTTATTATTAAATTATTAAAATAATAAATTTATTGCGATGAAAATAAAATCTCTTATTTATTATTGAATTGTAATATTAAAATATCTCAATAATTTTTTTAATCAAATTATGCAATTAAAATAAGAAACCTCTATAATTAATTTTTTATTAAATAATTAAATTAAATATCTCTAAAATTAATTTTTTATTTTAAAATTATAAAATTAAAATAATAATTATTAAAATAAGAAACATATTACAATATAAAACAGAATCTTCTATTTATTATTAAATTATAAAATTAAAATATCTCTATAATTTTTTATTATTAAATTATAAAATTAAAATAAGAAACTTATTACAATATCGAAACATAATTTTCTATTAAACTAAGATATATAAATAGCAGTTGTCCACAAAAACTAGCCAATTTTTTTAGTTATTAAATTATTAAAATAATAATTATTAAAATAAGAAACCTCTATAATTAATTTTTTATTTTAAAATTATAAAATTAAAAAAAAACATATATGGTACCTAATCTCTATAATAAATTATTTATTTCCTCTTACAATAAGAAAATATATTGTAATCTCATATTAAAATAAAAAAACAGACTAACACCTAATCTCTATGATTAATTTTTTTATTAAATTATAAAATTAAAATAAGAAACTTATTACAATATCGAAACATAATTTTCTATTAAACTAAGATATATAAATAGCAGTTGTCCACAAAAACTAGCCAATTTTTTTAGTTATTTATAATATGAATATGATTTCAAATGAGAGCGTAAGTCAAGAGATAAACTTTAATGTAAATTGGAAGCACTATTTCAGAATTAATAGACAAACATATGAGACATATATTAAGTCTAAGTAAACCAATTATCTCATTTATACTATAAAATCAACTAATTCAAATCATTTATAAGATAAATACTAAAATAATATAAGGATTTTTATTATGATATAAAATTATAGTTAAAATGTGTTCAACCCACACAAAATGCGGGTCCTATACTAGTAATTTAATGAAACTTGTTTAGTTTTTGCTTTTTCCAGGCATGGATGTGTAGGATTTTGCGAGTAATTTACGATATTTTAAGAATTGGACCAATGATTTAATCGGCGATCTAAAAAATTAGTAGATCACTAGTTTGATCGATTGAATCGATAAAATCGATTAACGTCATAAAAAATATTAAATTTTAATTTTTTATTTTAAAAAATTAAGAATCAGACTGGTTCATCGATTTTGACATGTTTGACATGTCATTAGAGGTACGTTTCTTAATGTTTAACTGGACCGTACTCATGGTAAGTTTCTGATTCAACCGATCGGTCCGATTTGATTTTCAAAATACTGGTAATTTATTGATGCAATAGAAAACATTGAATTAAATATAAGGAAAAATATCTACAAGACATAAGTTTTAATTAAAATACATATCACTGTAAAAGTTTCATGACAATGATGCTGCAATGCATAAATTTTCTATTTATAATCAACCAACCACTTTTTATGTTAACCATGCTAAGAATATAAAGACGTTATAAGGATGTTTTTATCAAATCGTATTATATAATGGCTTATTTATACGAAATATAAAGGTTAGGTGTTGTAGTGGCATTGTTAGAGTTATTTACGGTGCATAGATAATCTACAAAAATAAAATAAATTATTACCACTTTTAATATATTATTAACCAGTTGCATTCATATCATTTTCACATATAATATATTTTGTTAACTCTATGGATGTCTATTCCACCCTTCTTATAATTACATGTCCTCCTTCATAATTTGAGCTGGTTTAGTGACTAATCTTATTATAACTAAAATCAACATCAATAGAACACATGAGAAAATCATGAGATTTAATTTTTCCGTCCATTTGGTATGTTATTAAGTTCAGAATTCAAGTTTTTTGGTTATATATACACACAAATACACACACATTCATACATACACATACACATATTAGAATCTCCTCATTCATTATTTTTTGAAAGAGTTTCTTTATTATAAGCAATGCTCGCTTATTACTTTATAATCAAAATTAAAGGACATTCCTTAAGAAAATAAAAAATATCTCTAAATGTCAATTCGAAAAATGGGAACAGGTGATTTTGATTTTAAATTTAGGAGAAATTTTAAAGATGAATTTGCATAAATATATTCTTGAAAATCACTAGTTATTCCGTGAAGATTTTCTAGAAATTAATGCGCTATGATTTTGTTACCTTGTTGATACAGAATAATATTTGATTATTTCACTCTAAACAAAACTGAAGAGGAAAAAAAAGTCACAAATTCACATGTATTTTTTTGATTTCTGAGTGTCTAAATCTTTGAAAAAGTTTTACTGCATAGTTGATTCTCAAGTGGATTTGGCTTGAAAAGTATTGAATATGGTGAACAATTCTGTTTCAACAATTTCCCAAAATAATAATAATAAACAATTGAATAGGAGAATTTAACAACATAGTAACAATCGATATAATACCAAATCCAATCACCAAATCATCACATCAAACTTCAAACTTCATTTTGTTTTCATGCTCTAATTCATCAATTAGCTAATTGCATTTGTGCTATTGATTTGTAATTCTTTACATTGCATTTCCCGCTAGTGCACGTTCATTTGTTGGTTGAGTTACAATATTTTGATACATTCTGTATATTCAAAACCCAAAAAAAAAATGAAATGAATTCTCCAAAGCCTTGGAAATAAAAAAAACAAACTCCAAAAATTGCACGCCATTGATGTTACAAAGCATTGGATTTAAAAAAAAAAAAAAAAAAAAAAAATCCCAGAAATGTAGCAGCCAAGAGCATATTGGTAATGACTATATGAAAACATGAAAGTGAAGTGACTCTAACCACTGATTAGTGGATGCATTAAGCTAACATAGTTCAACAAGTTGCTGAGCTCTTTGAAGCAGATTTCGAAACAATGACCTCAATCAATGCTAGTGCTTTTAACATAATTACCCCCACCACGAAAAGTGGCGAAATAAAAACCCTAAAAACCCAGAACTAACTGCAGTACCAAAGAAACATTGAGACTTGTAAGTTCCCTAGATCATCTTAACCTCTACCGGAAAACTAAATAAAAGAGAACGACATTAATAAAGGAAGTAAATTGACCAGATATAATTGTTTTCTTCATAGATGGGGGGCTTTCTTGATCTCATGAAACCATAACACGGCTAATCATCACCTGCGTCCAACCAGCAGTCTCCTTCAGCTGCTCATCATCTGATTGAAGACACTCACCCACAAAATCAACACAGAATGAACAGTCTTTAAACAGTAGTTTCGTGTTCGGGCCCAGAGCGTCTGCAAGATCACCCATCACAGCAACTGCCGCTTTTGTCACACTCTCATCCCTGCAAACCATGGAAAATATCAGGCCGTTAGAACCACAAGAGAAACAAAAAAAAAAAAAAAATGTACCAAAATACATTAATAATAGAGAGAGTAGATGAATGGTTGAAAAAAAAATATACCTCTGACTGTCTCTGAATACTAATTCTATGAACTGCAAGAGATGTTGAGCATATGGCGTCATCACCTCAGCCCTTGCATTCTTGAAGCCCTGAAGAATACCAGAATATGATTCAAAGATGCTACTCCTGAGTTGGTTCCCATAATCCATTAATTCCTCGTCCTCCATGTCCAACTGAGCACAAGCCTTAGCAGCTTCCTGCATCATTTGAAGTGCATGGGGGACATACTTTTCAAAATGCACTCCTATTGCAAGAGCAATGTCCCCAAAGCAAGAAAAAATAGGTGGCTTGACAGAACGATGGAGTTGACTACTTGATAGAGCATTGAGAAGAAGGGACATGATCCCATCACAATATGGCAAGACCTTGTCATCCAAAGCACGACAAATGTCACCAACTACCCCAACTGTGATAGCACAAACCTGATATTCCTCGGAGTTCTGCAACCCCATCTGCAGGTACTGGTAGAACTCAGGCATATACTTGGCAAATTCTGGTCCAGTGGCATAAGCCAGAGCACCAATTGCAAGCATTGCTTCCTCATGCACTGTAGAACTACGGCATGCAAACACCCTAAGGAACAATACCATAATTTGATCTGCAGCCTGGAGGATAAAGGATTTGGTAGCATCAGTGCTGCTAAATTTCTGGATAATGACCTGGAGAACACCACAGAGCGAAGCTTGCAAATCTCCTTGCTTTTCTCTATCATCTGATGAAACAATCTGTAGTTCGAGAGTCTGCCCTAACCTACCCATGATTGCTGGAAGTAGTTCTGCTATGATTTGCGATGTTTCAGTAACATTAGAACACCTAACAACTTCATTCAAGGTTTCATAAGCAGCGGATCTGAGCTTTGAGTCACCACCATCAGGACGATCTGCAGCTCTGAGAAGTTCAGCAATGATGCTTGTCAGGTAAGGTGAAAGAAGGGAAGAGCTTGGTCCAGCATCTTCATACCCCTGGGCAAGATAATATAATGCCCCACAAACCTTTTCAGCCACATTTGGAGCATCCTTAATGCTCTCCAACAATACTGTCAATATTCTTTGTAGGTTTTCAGAGGAAATCACAGTGAATCCAGTGGCAGGGCAGTGCAACAACTCAAAAATACGACTAAGAGTCCAGGCAGTTGTGTCTTTCACATGGTTGTTTTCATCCCTCATTGCATTAAGCAAAAACTCCAAACCAGCATGAACCAATGGGGCCAGCTTGTCAATGGTTGGACCTTCAAGGATTGAGCCAAATGCATAAGTAGCTGCCTCACGACAACGCCAATCTGGCTTCACTATGTTAGCCTCCACAAAAGGCATTACAAGAGGAACAACCTCATCCCCAACTGTTCTAGCAACAAGACCAAGACATGTCCCACCAGCCATGGATATATTCCAAATGCTATCATCTTGGTCTTGATCATCTTCCTGCTTGAGCAAAGTTTCAAGCAACATAGGAACAAGAGATGACCGAGCCTTCTCTATAAAGTGGTAATTGGGAGAACCAGAGTCCCCACTCTCCGAATTTTCAAACTCTTGAAGCTCTATCTCTTCATCGCATATGGAGCTCCAAAACTCAACCGCTTGGAGGGCAATGGCCTCTTCTTCGCCCTTTACTGCATTCGATGTAAGCTCAAAGAGGGTCTGCATGTAAGGTTCAAGCACCTCATAGTATGTTGATGCTATTGACACGAGACATTCAAAAGCAGCTTGTCTAATCTCCACCTCTTTGGACTTGGCAGTATCGCAGACCACCTTCATTATGTAATTCCTCTCCATATCATTTTGGAAGTTGGTCTGTGCAAAATCCAAGGCGTTATACAAAGCCCTTGTTGCTGCAAGGCGAACTTCAGCACTATGGTCAGGAAGGTTCATGCCTTGGACAACAGCAGTAAGGACAGCATTCACTTCATCTTGCACAAGATCCTGATGGGAGATCTCCTCACAAACATATCCAAGAGTTTCCAAAGTCGCCTGTTTCAGTTCTGCAGAACTATCTTGTTGAGTCATATTGTTAAGCAATAATCGAATAAGTTCAGGCCACTGCTTCTGTGGAATCTCAATTGAAGCAATTTTTGCAATTACTTGTGCAGAAGTGTGCCTTGCCTCTGGCACAGGTGAAGCAAGTGTTCTCAGGAGCAAGTCTTTGACTTGTGATTTGAATGAAATGTCAATTGCCATCCATTGCTTAACAAGATCTTCCCTTGTTGTAGCATCTTTTGCATCTAAAGAGTTTTTAACCACAATACCAGCCAATCTACGAGATTCAGTTGGTTTCTCATTGTTCGCAAGCTCAACAGACAAGGATAAAAGAAAACCAGGCAGGTTTTGTTGCTGAAGCTGCTTAAGATTCGCCTCTGCCTCATTTCGGATATTTGCATCCGCGGACTGAGCAGCCAATAGAAACTGGGTAATCTCCATTGCCATTGTTCCAAACTACCACTGAAAATAAACATCCAATGAAAAATTGAAAACTTCAACATATAAGTCAGAAAAATAGCAGTTGAAACAAGCAGATGGAAGAACACAAGTTGAACTGCAGCTAGTACAAATTTAGGGCCAAATACTTGAATTCCAGTTGAGCAAACACATAGCATACTGAATAATCATACTAAGATATTGATTATAAAATTCTTTTATATATAAATAAGAAAATTATTTTATCATTTTTATCAATACCATAAAAAGCAAGCAATAAATCGAATAAAAGCACAAACAGAAACAAGCTTAGACCCTAAAATACGCTCACTTAAAAAGCCCCAAAAAACAACCATCAAGAAATAATCACAAGTGAGATCCATAAACACGAAACCCTAATCGGCTCAAAAATTCATCCTATTAATCAAATTAATAAAACAAGAAAAATACACAGTTATTAGTAGATCTAATCACTAAATAATCAAAATCGAAAAACAAAACTACCGAGTGTAGTAGATAAAATACCTGAAACGGATGATAATTTAACCAAAAAATGACTTTAAACAGACAGCAGAAACCAAGCTAGGGTTTCTCTCTCACCCTTCAAATTCTAAAACGTGAAGTTATGAGAGAGAAAAATTGCAAAAAAAAAAAAAAATCGCAGTGTTCTTGAAAATTTGTTTTTAAAGATTTTAGGACTTCAGGGCTTGTAGGAAAATTGAGAAAAAAAAATTATTATTGAAAATGAATTCGAAATTTCAGAAGAAGCGGGAGGGCAGAGGCACGTGAAATGAAAAACCATCGGGCAGGTTCGGGCAGGGAGTTTTGGGCTACCCGGAATCGCCGACTTCAAAGATCCTAGGGTTTTTTGAAATCTCCCACGTGTGAATGGTGGGCAAGTGTTGGATTTTTTTTTTAATTTGTTTTTACTGTTGAACTTTTAAATGATCAAACAATAATTCTAGGGCAATAAGAAGATACCCTCGATGATTTTGAAAATTTATTCGACAATACATTTATAAGCAAAACGGGAGCTGAAGGATCATCAATAGGAATAGATAATGATGATTAGTAAATAATTATAATGGGTTAACTATCAAAAAAAATATAATGAAATTATGTGAGCTTTGATTCCTCTCATCCCATAACGATACGTAAACAGCTTCAGTTTTTATAAATTTAATTTCAAACTCTTTATTTTATTTTTAATTTAAGTTTTTAATTTAATGTAATAAAATTCAAATTAATAATTTTTTAATAATATTTATATGGTAATAATATCTCATTACTAATTTTTTTATATTTATTTTTAAAATTAATTTTTTTTGAAAAAATAAATTGAACCGGAACCGTCCGGTCTGGTTTCATTTAACGGTTCAATAATCTTGTGGAATCGTTAACCGTTCGATTTGGTTCCGGTTTGGAACTGAATCGAACTGGTGTTCGAGGTCTTTTATAAGTTATGGAACAAACGTTAGAGTATAAGTTAATGTCAAAAAATAATATCATGTTATGAGATTATTTTGGTTTGTGAGCGTTAACGCTAGCGCTGAAGTTCGCATTTGGCGGAGTGTTTTCACGCTACCGAAACACTTTACCAAACACACTCTTAATATATTTTATAAATGGAGTTTTTCTCTTAAAGTTATCATCATAAAAATAAAATGTAATAAATTAATTGAAAAATATCAAGAATAACATAATGAAAAAGTAAAAATGAGAGAGAGAGCACAAATGAGAGTATAAACTATAGAGAAATTTTATTCATTTCAAAGTGTGTGGAAATCAACAGATAAGTTCTCCTTTTACAGCTACATGATCATAATATAAAAATATATGCTTAATAAAATGGATGATCGTGATAATAATATCTTGGGGATTATAGATAGATAAATAGTTATTAGTGGGGAGATTGGGAGTTGTAAGTTATGAACATCCACATAATTTTAATTTATTTATAACGCTCCCCATTGGATGTTCATTACATACAAAACAACCTCATTAAAACCTTATTAGGAAAAACCTAATGGGATAAAAACCTAGTAAGAAAAAAAGTACAACATATTGAATATCTTCCTCAATAAGTATGCTCCCTCTCATATTGTTTTTAGTGCTTCTAAAGTTTCACATAAATCTTTAAGTTGACACATCCCAATTTCGTAAGCCAACTTTCTAAATGTTATAGTTGGTAGGGCTTTTGTAAATAGATCTACAAAATTATCATTTGAGCATATTTTCTGAATATTGATATCACTACTCTTTTGAAGTTCGTGTGTATAGAAGAATTTTGGTGATATATGCTTGGTTCTATCACCTTTATATTACCTCATTTAATTTGTGCAATGCAAGCTATCTTCATATAATATTGTGAGGTTATTTTTATTTAAAGGCATTCCACATGTTTCCCGAATATGTTGTATCATTGATCTTAACTATATGCATTCACGACTTGTTTCATGGATAACAAGTATTTCCAAATGATTATAAGAAATTGCAACCATTGTTTGCTTCATAGACCACCATGATACAACAATATTACCAAAAGTAAATAAATAACATATTTGTGATATGGCTTTATATGGATCATGGAGATATCCAGCATTTGCATATCTAATTAGCGGTGATTTTGATCCATTTGGATAAAATAAGCCCACATCAATTGTTCTACAGAGATAGAGTAAAATATGCTTTTCACTATTCCAATGCCTTCGAGTTAGTGCATAACTATATCTTGCCAATAAATTGACTGAAAATACAATATCAGGTCGAGTACAATTTGCAAGATACATAAGTGCACCAATTGCACTTAAGTATGGTATTTTAGGAACAAGAATTTCTTCACAATTTTCTTTAGGATGAAATGGATATTTCTTCACATCAAGTGATTGCACCACCATTGGAGTGCTTAATGGATAAGCTTCGTCCATATAAAAATGCCTTAAAACTTTTTAGTATATGTTGACTGATGTATGAATATTCTACTTGACAAATGTTTGAACTGCAAGCCGAGATAAATTTTGTTTTCCCAAAATCTTTCATTTCAAATTCATTTTTTAAATAAGAAACTGTATTTGAAAGCTCTTCAGGAGTTCCAATGAGATTCAAATAATCAACATATACAACGATTATTGGAAATCCAATTTTAAACTTTTTTATGAAGACATAAGGACAAAATGAATTATTTACATATCATTCTTTAAATAAATAGTTACTTAGGCGATTGTACCACATACGCCTAGATTGTTTCAGTCCATATAAAGATCGTTGTAACTTTAATTAATACAAGTGATGAGTGGTAATTATATCACTATTTCCCACTCATTTAACTTAATATTTTGTATAGTTTCTTGAGTTTTGTGAATATTTTGATGTGTTTTGTGTTATTTTGTAAATAAATAAAGTTTCAGGACATTCTGGAGGTGATTTGGACCAAAACAGTGAAAATTGGAAAAAGAGCATTTTGGTAATTTTGGCGCGTCGCGACGCCTAACGTGCACTAGTCTATGCTAACGTGCGTCGGGTCCACAAGTCAGAATCAAAGAAGTTTGACTTTGCTAATGTGCGTCGTGCCACGTGTCACCATCACAGCCGATATGCTAACGTGCGCCGTGCCACGTGTCATCATCATACGGCGTCGACAATCACCATTGCCACGTGTGCCACGTGTCATTCCACGTCAGCGTCCACATCATCAGTTGACCGAGTCAATATGCCACCTCACCGCCACGTCATCATCAGCCAATCACGAAGTGCCATGTGTCACAATCATATGGTGCCGACAGTCGTCATCGCCACGTCAGCATAATAATTGAGTTGTTAGCCGCCGTGCCACGTGTCGCCTTATCTCCTTATCCGAATTACCACGTGTCAAGCCTTCAGCAAGCCACGTCAAAAGAGGCTGGCGTCGCGACGCCCAGAGCTTATCCGCGCCTATAAATTGAGCTCGAGGTTTCAGTTTCAGATGTACCATTCTCTATAAATTCTCTCATGTAAATAGGAAGTTATTTTCTTAGTTTCTTCTAATTTCAGTTTTGTAATTAATTTTAATTACGTTATGTAATAATAGTAATTTTACTTTCTTTATTTTTTACAGTTTTTACTATTCACTATGAGGAGGTAACTTCCCCCTGTTAGGGTGAAAGGTAATTCTCTTTTACTATTGCTATTTAGATTAATCTCCCTTAAATATAATATTTCACTATTTAAAATATAACTTAATGAGGATACCGCCATATTGGTCGGTTGGTTATTCATTTTAATCTGGTTAAACCTGACTTAATGAGGATATCGCCAGATTGGTCGGTTGGTAATTAAATTTTCTTACCGCCTATATGGCAGGTTTATTTTGGTTCCGCCTTTATGGCTGGTTTATGGACAAATATTACCGCCTTAATGGCTGGTTGGACTTAATTTGACTTAATCAGGTTACCGTCTATATGGCTGGTTGGTAAAATTATCACAAGTATATATATTATATTATGTGAGATATCTAAATAATAAATAGTAGAAGTTAATTCCTTTTACCTTAGCATTTTATTTTATTACATTTATTTTTCCGCATTTACTTTTTAGTAATTTTACTTTATGTCTTTTAAATTTTTACCAGCTCTAGTTATGTGTTGTAACTAAGTTAGTTATCTAAGGTTGTTATGAAATCTAATATCACCGATTTATAAGGGGTTAGATTATAGTTTGGATAATATAAAGATTTATTTATTGAGTCTTAATCTTAATGCTTTATTAACTGGCCATTAATAAAATTGACTAGGTAAACTTACAATGAACTAGACATAGGGATTTTAAGTTTAAGACCTTAGACTCAATATCCCACGATCTTCCTTGAGGATAGATAACCTTTAATAGATTTCCTTACAGGATAGACATATACCTGTAGGGGTAAGCGGGGGGTAATCATAATTGGAACTTAATTTAATGAATCCAGATAATTTGGTTGACATAGACATATGGTTCAATTGGGTTAAACTGGGTATTTGTGTCTGACAATCGACAGAGGTTTTCACATATTTAGTGTTTCATGTTAATAAATCAATATATTACCCAACTTTAAGATAACCACTTCATCTTTAAATAATATTGGAAAGAATCACAACCCTAGATAGTTTTTAATATTGAATTCTCTTAAACCTACTTTCGAACAATTTTATTTACTTGTTTTTAAATTTAGAATCGTCACCATTTCAAATCAATCAAACAACCTGTTAGATACTAGTAATCATTTGACCTCATAAAATTAATAGCTTAGGTATTAAGTCCTCGTGGGATCGATACTTTTTATACTACTTGAACGATACGTGCGCTTGCGTTATACGCTTGTGTAAGCATCGGTCAACAAGTTACAATATTTTGAATTATTTATCTCTGACATTTTAAATCCTTCAGAGATTTTCATATAAGTATCAATATCAATAGAATCATATAAATATGCAGTCACTAAATCTTCAGTTGTTGGTAAATTTACCTCTTCTGAGGCAATAAGGTCGATAGTGAAAATTTGAAATTTGCTTGAGGTTAGACCGAAATTAAACATAATAATTTGAGATAAGTACTAATTATTGTTTCTATGGATCAACAAAATCACAGAACACCCTTAAGTCTAACAATTATAAATCAAAGCAATTAATAAAAGCAGGAAAAGAAAATTAACACCACACATTTGTTAACGAAGTGGAAAACTCATGCGAGTAAAAAACCACTTCGGGTATCTAAGCTACCAGCCAAAATCCACTATAATGACAAAACGTACAGTGATGGTATAAGACCTATGACATCAACTCTGCCGACTCTAATACCTCTAGACTGTAATAACCCAAAGAACTCCTCGAGCCCGCACCAAGCGGCCTTTTTTAGAACCTCTGAAGTCTCTAAGCAGATCAACCTTGTGAACTCGCAGCGTCGGAACTCTGACTACCAATCTTCCTCCTTGAGGACTCTGAAGGCTTAAGAAATTGGGTTAAGGTTGTGTTTCTGTGTTGATGGTCACTCAAAAACCAATCTCACCAAAAGAAAGAAGACAAGGAAACCAAAGAAGTCTTCTGGGTGAATTATAAGAAGCTTGAAAATAAATAAAGTTGTAGCTCAAAATAATATGTTTATAACCATTATTAAGGTGGCTCTATGTTTGTTTATATAGGTGGGGTAAAGGTTGGCTATTCCTTAGGCAAAACTGACTTAAAAAACACGTTCAAAATAATCCAGCCCCATAATCTCATTCGAACGCCCATCAAATGCAAGTCGAACGCTCATTGTTATGCAAACTCATTCGAACGTAAACTCGAACCCACACAACTGGAAGGTTTCATTTGTATAAAAGATGAACGCACAATGTACGGGAACCTACTGTCAAGTTTTATTCGAACCCAAATACGAACGTAACATAAATGCCACTCGTTCGAACGTAAACACAAACGCAGCACTAACGCATATCTGTTATCTTCATGCACAGTCTACCAAATACTAGTCCAATTGCTCCGAGATCTTTAAGACTCATTATAACTCAATAGAAATTATTTCGTTACGGACATTGCCAACAACCATGGAACTATCATATATCTTTTAATAGATCATTTTCATTGCTTGATTAGTAAGTAAAGACTCTTCTAAAGTACTAACTTCATTTGGTATCTTTTCTTGTGTTATCCTCTTCCAGGGAGTCGTGTCTGTTGAACCAATTGGTCTTCCATATTCCAAACGTGTTTTACTTTCATGAGTTTTATCATGTAGTCCTTTAGGGACTTCAACACGTACTGGGATATTATTAGCTGCAATATGTGATTTATTATTTTTCCTGAATCAGTAAATATATAAGGAATTTGATTTGCAATACGTTGCAAATGAATGATCATTTGAACTTCAAGTTCATATTGATTTGTACGAGGATCAAAATGAGATAACGATGATGCATACCATGTGATTTCACGTCGTTCATTTATTTTATCTTTGTAGACACTGGATTTCACCTGAGGTCTATAATCGAGAAATTGTATGATGAGACACCAGCGATCCTGCAAAACGAAGATAAAGTAAGCGGGGAACCTATACCCACCGATGTGGTGGGCGTCGTAGGCGCTCCGATTCTCAAGTCGGTAGTGAAGACGAGCGGTAAATAATGGAAGAGTAAGGTCTAAGGTTACCTTGACCTCCGTGGACTGCCGTGAGAGCGGTGAGCCGGTGTTTAGAGGGTGAGAGGCTTTGAGAGCTCAAGTAAGAGTGATTAAACTTGAATAAGGTTGTTTAGGCTTGAATGAATGTAATTCTGAATTCTATTTCCTTTTATAGAATAAGGAATAGTCTTATAGTTGGAATATGGGTCGTATTTATGAAGGTAGGGCCCACTAAAATGTTAAACACTCAACTTTTGGTGATGAATCAGCTGATTGTGCTGAGAACAATTAATTTATGAAGAGATATTTTTCGGTTAGGTCCTGTTTAGAAAGTGGGCTACCCTGTAGGTTTTAATTGGACCTGAGAAGATAATTGGGTCATTGGTACAAATTTGATCTGGGTTGTTTGTTGAATCAGGCCTGAGAGGAGTTCGGATCCTTGGCCCATCTTGAACTCTGATTTGGGCTATCTGAAGGAGTTTGGCTTAGTCTGTCACATAGGCTTTATGATGAAAAGACGATAGTGCCATTGGCCCAAAATTTTGCCCATACAGTTTGTCCCTACTCTATAAGTCAACGAGTTATTGACTTGGAGAGTATTCGACGTGTATGTCATTGGGGATGTATAAAATACTCAAGCATACCTGGAAAGGTCATACAATGTTGACAGAGCTAAGTAAATATCTGGAATGATCCTCAGTCGACAAGTTCTAGTCGTTGATGTTGTTTGGACCTGTCTGGTCAAACGATGTTGATGGAGCCAAGTACACATCTGGGATAATCCTTAGTTGACCAGTCATGGATGTTAATGTCACTTGGACCTGTCAAGGGTAATATCATGTTAATGATAACAAATAAATATTAGGGATGACCCTCAGTCGACCAGATTCGGGTATCAACTCGACATGAGCCATTGGGGAATGTTCCTTTCGATTGGACCAGATGAAGGTCAGGATAAACTCCAACCGACTTGTCTTAAGGAGGACTATGATAGTCTTCAATGTCTTCTGGACCAGATGAAGGTCCAGATCTCGAACTTTACTCGATATGACCCACTGGGGAATGTTCCCGTCGACTAGACCAGATGAAGGCCATGATGAACTCCAGCCGACTGATCCCGAGGAGGACCAATGGAGTCTTTAATGTCGTCTGGACCAGATGAAGGTCCAAGTCTTGAACTTGACTCGACATGAGCCATTGGGGAATGTTCCCGTTGACTGGACCAGATGAAGGCTAGGATAATCTCCAGCCGACTGGTCCTGAAGAGGACCAGGGGAGTCTTCAATGCCGTATGGACCAGATGAAGGTTCAGGTCTTGATCTTCACTCGACATGAGCCATTGGGGAATGTTCCCATCGAATAGACCAGATGAAGGCCAGGATAATCTCCAGCCGACTGGTCATGAGGAGAACCAGAGGAGTCTTCAATGTAATCTGGTCCAAGTCTTGATCTTGACTCGACATGAGCCATTGGGGAATGTTCCCGTCGACTGGACCAGATGAAGGCCAAGATTGTTGGGGTTTATCAAAGACGGCGCAGCGGAAGAAGCGCAGTTCGGGCGAAATCATAGTTTAAAATTTTTAAACTTACGAATAAATTATTAAATATCTAATATTAATAATCTATTCATATTTCACTTAAACATATTTATTCGATATCAAATAACGACATAAATAATATAGAAACACCGCGAAACTTTTACGAAAATATGTTTTCGCAAAATAGCATAAAACGTGTTTCCGACCGAACCGACCAACCAATGCACATGGAGGCTACCCAGGTCAGCCCAAAAATATTTGGACATTTCATGGGCTTCCCGAATAGTGACCAACTCACTGTTTGGACAGCCGTTACCCGGTAACGCCGTTTTTCGTCGTTTTCGCGTATTTTCACTCCGAAATAATTTCCGTTAATTATTTTTCTTGGGCAATTAAAATAAACCAATTTATTCTAATTACTCAATAAATAAAAACTGAATTTTTAATCCCAAATTCAAATTTATCACTAATTATCGTGAGACCCTAAAACTTTGCATTTTGATCATTGTAGTCATAATTTGTCAAATACAAATTTAAGTGATTTTAAATTACTATCAAAATGATTTATACATATCATATACATCAAAATATAACTCACAACAAAAATCCCACAAAAATCCAAAATTACCGAATGTGCCCAACATTTTCAATTTTGTGCAATTTGGTCCAAATTTGTTCAAAACAATTTTGGATGATATCCAATCAACACCAAATTAAATGTACATCATATATACATCATTATACAACACATGTATGAAAAGCCCCAATTTGTTTTAGGTTAAGAACCCTAATTTCTAAAATTAGTCCAATTAACAAAATTAACCAAAACTAACCAAATTCAATACTTTAATTTAATCTCTACAACACCAAACAAGTCTCACCACTTTGAAACAAAACAAGAATAGTTCTAACTCATCTATGAGTTGCCTAACAACTCTAGAATGGCAACAAGATCATCAAATGATCAAAAGAAAGCTTATACATCATTTATAAGCTTACTTTATTAAACATACATGCATACATCTTTCTTTCATGCTTCCAACCATCAAAACACAAACATAAGAGAGTATAAAAACTTAAGAACTACACATGTTGTAGCCAAGAACAAAAGGAACAAGTTTCTTTCTAATAGAAAGTTGGAAAAACTTACTTAAATACAAGCTTTCTTGATATTTCTTCCTGGTTTCTTTTCTTTTTCTCTCAACACTTTTGTTTTAGTTTTTTTGGAGGCTTGAACTTGTGAAGCAAAAAGAAAAAAAAAATCTTTAAATACTAGGTCAAGGTGGCCGAATTTGGTGTATAAAATAAACTAGATATTTTGTTAATTTTTCAAACAAATATCTAACAAGCCAAATGCCATTTGACTTCCTTTTTCTTTATTGTAAAGTCAACAATTTACACTAAATAATCATTTCCTAACTTTATCATAATGGTAGATATTTATATTTAAATTACTTTAATTATTTAATAATTAAATAATTAAATTATTATTTAAATACAAATATCTCAAATATATGTATTATATTTACTTTAAATATCTCAAATACATATATTAATGATATATGTCAAATATCACAATTTGATATTTAAATAATATGTATTTAATAAAATCAAATATTAAATACAAATACACATTAATTAAGAAATGACCAAAGGGTCCATTTACATGTATTTTTCGTTTAACCGTTAAACGATTTATAAATAATCAGTATTATTCATAAAAGTTGTCCTAGTGCTCTACAAGTATATTTCATTAGTGAGATTCTCTAAGTTCAGGCATATCCGTCATGAAATCTAATTTCATGTCTATAATTTACCGTAAATTATGACGACTATGGATAAACTCGCTGAATTATACAGGTCGAGGTCATCACATAAGTATAATCCCTCCATCACAGGTATTTGGAATTGACGAATGACATATGCACATGTAGAGGATTGGGGGGACGACGATACGTAACGCCCCCAGATCCTAGTTCAGGACTAGGGATGACAGATGTCTAGATCTTAGTTTCAGAGCTTGGAGGGTCGCATAGATCTGCACCCACAGTTCTAGTTTTGTGGCTTGGGGGACGGCGATACGTAACGCCCCAAGACCACTAGTTTCATTGACAGTAGTGGCATGCTTTGGGGGACAGCGATACGTAACGCCCCAAAGTCATGGATTTGCACTCCTGGCTCTAGTTAGGCGTATGAGGGGACATCGATACGTAATGCCCATATACGTCAAGTTTTTCAAAGACATATCAGTTTTCAAATATCAGGTTTTCAGAAAACAGTTTTCAGAGATCAGATTTTAGAAACATTTTCAGAAAATAGACATTTCAGAAATAGTTTTCAGAATAGATCTTTTAGTTACAAGTTTACAAAACCAAACTTTCAAAAACAAATTTCAGAAAGATAAGTTTATAAAAAGATTTCAGACAAGGTTCTTCATAAAAGAGTTTTCGTATAAGACTATTTTTTATGAATTATGGTTTAGAATCCAAATATTTATATAATAGTATTTAAGTTTTCGTCCACTCACTTAGATCGTACAATGGTCTAACCCCCCACTCCCAGTTTTCTATTTTTACAGGTATTCTCGGAGGACGAGCTTGGGAGGACGGATACTGATGCAGTCACTAGGTTATGGAGTCCACTAGTTCAAGTCAGAAAGAGTGAGAGTCCAGTCAGAGTCAATTAGAATTTATGTATTAATCTTGGGTTAAGTAATAATCATTGTAAGTAAGTGTTATTAAGTATACAATTATTAATATTGAACTTGTATTTAATATTGTCGAGTTTGGGCATTGGTCCCATAAATAAGATTTTGATTGAGAAAAGAGTAAAAATGTAGCTTATAATTATGAAGACAGAGGCTCAGGGGAATAATATGGCCTATTCCCTGCCGGTAGAATCTACCAGATCGGGGATGTTACAAAGATAATATCATAGCATGGTCTAGGGAGTCAGTGACTGCAGTGGGTAGAGTGATGAGGTTTTGTATACGTAGTATGTCCGGGATACTCGTATGCGAGGTACTACCTCTCCAGTATCCGATCCTCGAGTACGTCCTCAAGACCTATAGACAGGTTAGTAAGCTTTACCAGACTATTCGAATAGTATCCCTCACGAGAACAACTATACTCTAGATCCACGTTAAGAATTTTCCTGAAGTTATTCTGACCTATTACCAGAAGTACAAATGAGATATGAAACCAGACAGTAAGATTCTGAGAAAAGTTACCCAAATGGGTGGAAAAGAAAATCTAGAAGAAAAGTAAGAAAAGATGTAAGGATGCTAAAGCAACCAGATGTAAGAAGAGATAGAGATACATAACCAGATCGATAAGGAAGTATCAGAACCTATAATAGTAAAGAGAATAGAAAAAGTCGAACAAGTGTTAGAGTGCCTAGTAGATGTAAGATTCCTTCCCTCCTCAGAGAATTCTTTCAAACAGATTCATGAGCCTCAAGTGCCTTCGTATAGATAGTAAATTCCCCGAGTAACGAGGAAAAGCCAGAAAGATAACAGAAGTAAGAAATCAAGATTTGACTCAAGAGTTCCAATAGACTGGGATGTCAAAAAGGACGTAGAGAACTCCAGATCCCCAAACTCAGAACCAGGTCCACAAGCAGGCAAATATAAGTCATAAATAGAAACGATTAGTTTCCTTATCCCAAGCAATCCGATGGATACAAGACCCTAAGCTATCTAGTTTTCAACCGCTTAGTCATACAAGTTAAGGAAGCTATCATGACAGAGCCTATCTCATACCTACCTTACATGAGAAATAAACTCTACCAGGATATAGAGTACCAGAACACGGATATCGAAACCCATCGAGACATAACGAAAAAGACCGATGAGACATAAAATAGTTCCTACTAGCATAAGTATAGGCGACCGTAAGAAGCCCGGTGAGAGTTCATCTTCAGAAACAGAAAACCTTGGAAGGTAGATCACTCAGGAGAGGAGTAAGGAAGTTTTTGAGGATGTAAAGAAGAGAACCCAGTATAACCCAAGGATCAAGACAAGTTAGCACGAGGCTTGCAAGGCTAGTAGGAGTCCACAAAATAGATCAAACATAGTAGGTCCTACAGATTAGCTTAAATCCAGTAGAAATATATGGAAGTATAAAAGGATGGACCCGCGAGGTTGGAGATATTTAGGAGTGACAAGAGTACCAATATGGACAATAGAACATAGTGTCATAGTTGTGATTTATAGCAAAAGCAGAGAGCGGGAATTTAGGAAGTAGTCAGAAGAACTAACCACCATTAGCCTCAGTAGCATGGCGTAAATGAAAGAAACATGATATGAAAAAGTAAGCAAGAAACAGGAAGTGATAAGAGAATTCACTACGTATAGTAACATAGGTAATGTAGCTTGGAGACAACAATGTAAGTGAAGAACCCGGAATGGGTGATAAAAAGTAAGGAATCCTAAGGCATGAATTAGTCAATTCAGTTCCCAGCAGTATGAATATAAATCTTTCCTTTTGATAGCCCCTGACTATGGTAAGTATTTAGCCACCTAACTAAATATATGAGCATGTAGCCATTCCCAACTTAGAACCCAGTAAGAGAAAGAACAAGTAAAGAAGAGTACTTGACAGAATAGATGGATTATGAGGCGCCTAGATAGTTGAATCAATAAGTACAACAAAACATATATGAAAATCACGAAATGGAAAAATTCTACATAAGACAAAAAGTTTGAAGTCACAGTAAGCCAAGCCAAACCTAGAAGTCGTCTTAGAATTAGACCCTTAGGGGGTGGTAAAGGCTCAAATGAGTAAAGGAATTAGAGAGAGCGACTCTCAAGAGTATAGTATGACTCATAAGAGTCTCATTATATTGAGAAAGAAGAACCATATGAGAATAACACCTGAACCAAGAAACTTAGTAAAGATGTCTTAAGCAATCAAAGTTGATGGAGTTTCCAGGGAAATAAAGATGTAAGGAGTTCAAGGAACTAAGATGAGTATGAAAGTCAAGTAATATAGCAAAACTTAGTAAGAAAGAATAACATACGGAGTGCAATAGGAGTTTGACAGAGTATGAACCTTATGTAGGTTCACAATAAGAGGTGGTATCATCGATAATTGGAAAACGAATTAGTAGTAAAATTGAAACATGAAATTCTGATAGTTCATAGTAGAGGTGAGCAAAATCGATTTCGGTTACGGTTCCGCATGGAACCGGAACCTACCAGGAAAAAATCGGTTCCTAACTAAGTGGAACCGGAACCTACCCAATTAAATAGGGTACCCTATTATTCGGTTCCAATTCGGTTCCGGTCCGGTTTCGGTCCGGTTCCGAATTACCCTAATAATTTAACATTGTCATTTAATAGCAAGTAAGCGATTAAAGAAGTTTTGTAGCATAACTCAATTTTATCCATGCTCTTTTACATTTTATTTAATTACAGTTTGTTTGTAATTAATATTTGTTGCAAATAAGTTTAATTACAGTGCCACTGAGGGGCCAGTGAATAAGATATAGGTCAACATATTCCATCTGAAGAGTCCTGCATACATCAACAAGCTTAGCTATTAGAACTAGTATAGCAAAATAGTGGTTTCTTTTCCTAGTCATTCTCACATGCCTAGGAATAGAATACGACCCTTTTATAGAGGCTCATGAAGATGGATGTTTTGTAGTTTATTTGCAGTTAAGCTACTAGATCAAATTGTATTTATAATGTATGTGTTTTGATTAAGTGGAAAATAATTAATACCTAAGAGACTTGTTCAAAGTTGGGAGAACAAGATGACTAGATGAGGATGAACGTCATTGCACCAGAGTTTAGTGGTAACGAAGAGCTCCTCACGGGAACTAACAAGGCCAAGTTTAAGTGCTTCAGCTATTGCTTCTCCCAGAGCCATCTATGTCCCGTATTGTGAAGTTGTGTCGAAGTGTCTGTACCCGAGCTTTATTGCTTCCAGTACAACTAATTTCATGGCATTTTCATCTATGTTGTCAGCTATTGGTTCTCAAATGCGGTTCCGGTTCCGGTTCTATGGTCCAGTTCTGGTTCTGTTAGTCTGGAACAAGAACCTGACAAGTTACAACCGGTTTCTTATATTTAGAACCGGAACCGGACCGGTTACAATCGGTTCCGGTTCCAAACCTGGATTTCCGGTCCGGTTCCAACCGGTTCCGGGTAGACCCGGAACCGATGCTCACCCATAGTTCATAGTAGTAGTACCCTAGTGGGGGCAACACCAGACATGTAAAAAAAAGAGTCATAAGCTTATAGATGAGCATAACACCACCACTGAAAGACTCCAGGACAATCCCCACCCTCCCTACCCCCATTAGACAATAGTAGCAGTGATGGACCTTGAAGGTTGCCTTGAGATACTTCCGAGAATAAGTGAAAAAATAGTGAAAGAAGACATGAACATAATGTCTTCAGACGTAGTTTAAGAATAAAATAAAAGTAAGTGGCAACTTTGAGTAAAGGAGTTAAAAAAAAAGTTGTTCAAATGGAGCGGAACAGAGATGAAGTAGTGGTCAAGTTATGACTGAGATATAAATGAGCATCGATAGATTTGGCTAAGGGAATGTAAAAATGATATCCTTCGAATGAGGAGGCAGAGACATAGGCCAGACGAGTCCCATGAATAGAACAGAGCAAGAGATAAGATAAAAAAGTTTAGAAGAAAGATAGTTTATAAGAGATGATTAAGAGAGAAAATACTAGTCAAGCAATTATGGAAGGAAAAAGAGATAGCCATAGACATAATCAGAGAATTGTAGAAGTTGATACCCCTGCGAATAAAAAGACAGAAGCATAGACCACATAAGTTCAGTTATATGATAGAGCAAGATATGAGACAAAGACATCAAGACAAACGCTAGTAATAATTTAGATAGCGGACAAACAATAACAGATGTGTATAATGATAAGACATATTTACAATAATACTAAGGGATAATAATTTTTTCAGGAACTTAAATAAGACTAAAATCTTATCGTATTAAGAAAAGAGGGAAATATGGATGATATTGATCTGTATGCTCGTTAGAGATAATATATAGGACAACTCTTAGCAAGATAAGGATTAAGAGATAATTGAGGGTGAAATATTCTAAGGTACTAGAAGGCAAAGAAGAAAAAATCAGCATTACAGATAGTAACCGTGCTTTTACCAGCATAGGAATCAAAAGTGAAAAAAAGAACACAGTTCTAGCATAAAAGACACAAGATTAGGCTTACAATGAGTATTACCAAAGAAACTACCTTGAAGGAATATTCTAAGTATGGAAGCCGTTGATTAACAGTAAGAGTACATGAAAAGACTAGTTATGAGTTAAGAAGTCCTAACCCATAAATATTTATATATTTGAAATCTCGAAGGAAGAAGCTCACAAATAACGAGGACTTAGTAAAGAGCAAAGAGAAAGATCAAATAATCAGCTAAGATTGGATCCATGATGGTGTGTAGTAAAATTATATCTTATAAAATCATTAAGTAGTTGCATTATGAAGAATAGTTGAAGAACCTGAACTATACACAAGTTAAAGGAAAGTGAAGGTTATTGGCTATTATATAAGATACAATGGGGGGTGCCTTATCGTAAAGGCTAACTAAGGTTCTTAAAGATAACTAGAAAAATTATTGTTGTCAAGACAAGGAGGTATGAAGGTTCCAAATCAAAATAGGACTAAGATGAGTTAGACGGCAGGTAACGAACATAGAAAATTTTTGGAATCGATAACTCATGTGGATAGTTGAGATAAAGGAAGTCGAATATAGTTAAAGGTTTAGAAATGAGATTTCCCTGATACGTAGGGATATCTTTAGTATGAAAAGAGTTTTTCAAAAGATATTCTCGAATCAAGACAACTCACGAGTTAAACCCCAGAAAGGATTCGAGGACGAATCATATTAAAATGGGGGAGAATTTGTAACGACCGGTAATTTCGTCAACCAGTAATCTCGACTAATATTTTATTCTGGGATGAATATTCATAATATAAGTTATGTTAAACACCCATACACTCATGAGGCAACCTTGGGGACAATCGTTATTCCTCGAAGTTCCGATACATAATTGTATGATGTTTCACTCCGGACAGCCGACGGTGTTTGGGCTATAATTTTCTCATACAAACTCTGATTTTAATGAATTTTATATCACTGGAAAGCTAAGATCGAGACCTACAACTTCCGTGTTAAATTAAATTAGCTTTAATTTAAAATCCTCTTGCAGAACCTGATATTGTATTAACATTAGCTTTAGCTATTATTAAATGAGAGAAATATTTTCCATTTCATAGAATTATATGCGTTGTAGTACTATCTACTAAACATCCATCTTCATCATTTACCATAATTTTTTTTATGGTATCCATTGTTATCTTCATACAGATATTAAATAAAGTTAATAAAAATAACAATATATGGAACATTCAAATAAAGTGAATAAAACACAATAAAAATTGTATTATTAAGAAATTAGAAAGTTACGCACCAACATTGCAATAAAATTTAAACACACCATACACCAAACTTTAAACACACCATACTTTAAATCACACACCAAACTTCGAAACATATCAATTTTTTAAAACACACTTCAAAATAAAAAATTTAATTCGGTCTTCACATGTCCGTCACAAATCAAGTGATCAATTTTGCCATTTGGATTCTCAAAAAAATCCGAAATATCTAAATGAGTTATATCAATTAGATTGTCATGATCAATGAATTTTGTTTCAATTTCTTTTCCTTTTGCCCTTCTGGATGCTTGGTAAAGATCAACAAGATATTTTGGTGTACGACTGATATGTGATCAATGTCCTTTCATATTATATCTCTAACAAATAATTTCATGACCCTTTTCATGTTTCTTTTGTGGACCTTTTCCCTTATATTGCTTTTCAATATTGTTATTCTACTTCAGATGGTTTGATCTGAATGACTTATTATAACTACTACGACCTTGATTATATTTGTGACCACGACCATGGCCTCGCCCATATCATCGATTAGCACCACGACTATTAGCTGAGGCACCATTCGCTTCAGGGAGTGATATAGATCCAGTTGGATGAGACTGATAGTTCTTCAATAAAAGCTCATTAATTTTTTCAACCACTAAAAGACATGATATTAATTCAAAATATTTTCTAAATCTTTGCTCTCTATATTGCTGCTGCAGGAGCAAGTTCGAGGCATGAAAAGTAGATAATGTATTTTCCAACATATATACGACAATTATTTTTTCTCCACACAACTGTAACTGAGAAATAATTTTGAATAATACAGAATTATAGTGACTTACAAATTTAAAATCCTGTAATAGTAAGTGCATTCAGTCATAATGAGTTTTTGAGAGTACGACCGTCTTTTGGTGATTGAATATTTCATTTAGATAATTTCAAAAGACTGATAAGTGCTGTTTATACCCACTTATTATGGCATTCTTAGCTTACTATTTTGTTATGTTTCGAGTCATTTAATGTATTTTTAGTTTCTTTTATGTCTTATTTGTAGGAAGCATTAAAACATCAATAATGGAGTAAATACGAGTGTTTTGGGAACTTTCGGAAGCATTGGACGCGCACGGGAGCACAGAACGTGAGGCGCAGCACCAGTGAAGAATTTATCACTGGCCCCGCGGCGCCCAAGACCAGACGCCGCAGCGCCTTCAAGAAGATCACGCGTCCTATACTAAATCCCGAGGGTTTGGCACCGCGGCGCCCAAGCCCAGGCGCCGCGGCGCTGCGGAACACGCGCGCTCCAGAATATTGAATTTATGGTTTTTAAGATACCCAATGACACCAAGGCTCCATTATAAATACATGAGTTTGTCCAAGACTAAAGGATGAGGCTAATACACAATACAAAACACCAAAACACATATTTTAGAGAGATCCAAAGAGGAGGATTGAAGAGCGACAAAAGAAGATGAATGCGGTGACGTCCGAAGAGGAAGAGATTCAATTCGAGTTTTATCTTCTTATTTTTTCTTAGAACTCTAATGATTTCCATTAGACTCATGACTCGTTTATCATTATTTTTATCTATTGTCATGAACTAAACTCCTTAATTTTGGAGAATGATGTAACTGATGCTTGAACTTTTGTTTTAATTATCGATTTTGTTATGAAGTTTTATTAAGTTTATTTATATTCTTTTGAGTTTAATGCTTCTTGGTTGCTGGCCACAATTAAGATGATGAATGTTTAGAATATATCACTCGAGAGAGGGGATTTTGAATAGATCTAGAGAATATAACCTAGGAGTTTTATAGAGTTCGAGAGAATATATAAGTTCCTTTGAAGTCGTTAATATAGAATCATAAAGCGTAATGAGTCGTTAACTACTAGATTTTTATAGAGATATCGAAGTCTGTAGTTGATGATATTTTCACTGATGCTCGAGAGAGGGAGTGGATATTTTCGGAGTCTTGATTTATAAACAATATAACTGAACAAAGATTAATTGGCATGACAGATACATAAGCGACAGTTAGGTGAAATCAGGATCTAGAATCTCTAACGTATTAGTTCCTCCTATTTTATTATTTTTTATATTTTATTTATTTACCAAAATCTTTATTATTTATCTTCTAAATAAAGTTAGGATTATCAATTGTAGTACTTAGTGCGAGTTTAACACAATCCATGTGGGTTCGACACTCTAAACTCATTTATACTAAAACTTGACACCGTACACTTGCGGTACGATATAAAATATCACAACAAAGACAAAATGATCTTTTACCGTTAAGTACTCACATTTCAATTGTTCATGAAGATGGTGGCGAAGATAAATTATCGCACGGTCTTCGATGGATGCTTCATTGTCTTTCTTTATATTATTTCTAAGATTCATGGCATAAAAATGGATTTCAACATCCAAGACTCAAGACAGATTATTATCACCAGAGATATCAAGAGAGAAATTCAAATTTTGCAAGATTCTACATATATATAAAATAATGAAGATAAATAATTCATTACTTCAATACATATTAAACAATGGAAGAAAAATAACATATATTACAATATAAAAGAATTCATTTCAATTGAAAATTCATATTTCTAAAGAATAATCATGACAATAATGAAGCATAGTAATCAACCATGAACAAATTCAATCATATCGTTGATTGTGAAAGTACCTACAAGCAATAGCGACAAAGAAATCTCTATACCCAAGAGGGGGGGGGGGGGGGTGAATTGGGTTATCGCTACAAATGCGGAAATATAAAATCTTTGCCGATTTTAGGCTCTTATTACCAAGTGGGAGTTTTAGGTCAATTTTCTCTATTCAAATAAATGGCCTATATGCAAGTTTCTATTCAATTGGTGTAAATACAAATAAACTTGCAAGTGTATAAAAGAGTAGGGAAAGAGAGATACGACACCGCGATATATAGTGGTTCGGCAAATCGTGCCTACGTCCACTCCCTCAAGCCTCGCTTGAAGATTTCCACTAGAATCGAGTTTTTCGTGGTTCACTCGTAACCAAGATTTTTCCGCCAAGGCACACTCCGAACCTTTTACAAGATTGAGTTTTCTACGTAGGAGCACTCACAACCTTTACAAATTACCCAAACAATGGGATTTCACAAACCACAAGTGTTTTTGATATGAAAGATTTACAACACACTTGGGCACTCACAAATAATAAGAAGATTGTGTGAGAGCAAACCCAAGTGTTCTAAGCTCACTAAATGATGTGGAAGATGTGTGTGTGAGCTTGGATGAGTGTTTATGAATATGAAGGTGTATGACACTCTTTGTTTGCCTTAGAGAATGTATATGAAGGTTTTCTAGATCTCTAATCTAAGGCAAAGGAGTTGGGGTTCTATTTATAACAAAATGAAAAGTTTTCCCCAACTTACAGCGAGACCGGCGAGCAAACCGGCGAGGGGACCGACATGGGTTGCAATGTCTCCCAACGGCTATATAACGTTCGAAAAACTAGCCGTTAGACCGGCAAGCAAACCGGCGAGCAAACCGGCGAGGAGACCGGCGAGGAGCTCCCTGGTTCCAGAGAGCATGCTTTTCTCAGCCAAAACCGGCATGAAGACCGGCGAGGAAACCGGCATGGAGCTCCCTGGTTTCAGCTCCCTGGTTTCAGTTCTGATGACTAGTCAAGACTGACGACACTTGGTATTTTGGCCATAACTCTCTCTAGAAAATTCCAAATCATTATTCGTAAATTTCTACATAAACTAGACACATAGATCTAGCTTCTGTAAAAAATTCAGCTCCAAAAAAATTAATATGAAATTTATGGAATTTTTCTAATGTGACATGAATGCAGAAAACGCACATTGAACATGTTGTAGTAAAATGGCTCTAGAAAAAGTTCTATACATCGGAATTATGTTCCGTTTGAACCGTAGAAAACTAGAGACACATATATATCTAATGGTATATCATTTGAATTTTAATTCAACCGTTTGATAGTTTTTAGAAGATCATTTGCCGATGCACTTGTGCATGAAGTTCATTTTGGTGCAAATAAAATGCAAATGATTCTTTTAGCATTCTAAGCCATTTTAAATGCAAGTGATGCAAAATGTATGATTCCTAAGAGCTTTAGATCACTTGAGTAAACTCACTTACAATAAAATTTAGCTCTTAATCATTATCTTCGATTTGCCGCTAGTCTTTACATTCTCGCTCTTCACCCCATATGCTTCAACACTTTTTGTATTGCTTCGTGTTCGTACGTCGAAGACTTCTTTCATGTTGACGTCATCAAAATCCATTTATGCGACCAAGTCGCCAACAATCTCCCCCTTTTTGATGATGGCAACCCCTTAAAACTTGTTGATACTTGTGAGCTTCTTGGATTCCAAATTTGACAATTTTGCTCCCCCTCAACATAAGCTCCCCCTCAATGTGTGATTGTCTTTAATATAGCTCTATAACAACTTGACAAACACATTAGTACATTTACTCCCCCTTAAACCAAGGGTGAGGGTAAAACAAGTTTTAACCTCATTTCTAATGATTTCTCCCCCTTTGACATTATCAAAAAGTGGAGAAGTAAAATTTAAATCTAAATGAGATACCAAATATATATGTGCTATAAAAACGATACCAAAGTTAAAAAATATGCACATTTTGGCATTTCCCCCTTTTTGCCATAAAAAATCAAAATTCATGCATAAAATAGCATTTTTCAAAATATAAATACTCATGAATACCATTTAAAATCTAAGATCATCTTAAGCATGATTTCTCCCCAAATTTGATACCAATTAAAAATATATCAATACATTCCATGATAGCAATTAAATAATTATCAAAGTCCATGCATTTCATGATGCCAATTATATTCTAATACATACATTTCATGATATTCATCTAAGATTATGCTAATTTACATGCATTTCATTTTCAACCAATTAGTTCATATGGCAAGACATATTCAATCAAGTGATCACATATATTGCATTTAACTCAATAAATTTCATGAGATACCAATTGAAATAAAGAAGGGGTTTAAATATATGATTAAGGCATTTAATGATATCAAATGAACAATTGATACCAATAGAAGGTTTAATAAATTGCCTTATCACTTTGTATGCTTCAAAAAATATTTTTACCAATATGAAATATGCATACATAAGTAATTTAGAGGAAACGGTACCAATGTTTCCGTGAATACGGATTTTACCTTTACCGTTGCGATTCCTCATTTCCTTGAGCCTTTGGGATCAATTTTGTAATTCTCTTTAAGGATCCATTCCCAAAGCTCCCCCTACAAATTTTTCAATTACACTTTGGTACCCAAACTTTCTTGGGTCCATTGGGGTTAGTTTTGATTCCTTGAGGAATCCATGCATTTTTAATCACATTCTTATACATGCATTCAAAAATTTTATGTCCATTTTCATTGCAAGCATGACATGTGACATTTTCATTTATAACATTCTTAGCATGAGAATCAGAAGCCTTAACAAAATAATTTCTCAAAAATTTTCTCTTAATATAAGGCCTATATCCTAATCCTTCTCTTTTAAAAGCACATTTTTGGGATCCAATAAGCATATTAAAATTTTATGTCCCAATGTGAATTTGCTAAGTATGTTTTGCAAATCTACAATCTTAGTATTTAATAAGACATTTTCATTCAATATAGATTCGCAATCGCATGTCTTAGAGCTAGATGGCATATTTGATATGGCATTTTCAAGTTCTAGATTTTTAATCTTTAAACATGCATTTTCATCATTCAAGCATGCAATTTCTTTTTCATGTTTAGCCTTTAAGCATATCACATCATTATCTAAAACATGAATTTTATCCATACTAGTTGCATGTTCAATTTTAAGTGTAGCATGCTCATTTTTGACCAATTTTAATTTCTTTTTAAGCATATCACATAATTCTTTTAAACCATTAAAAGCATCAAGTAATTCAGAATTGTGTACCTCTTCTTCTTCGCTTTCTTCTTCAATTTCAAATCGGATGTCTTCATCCGTGATAGCCATAAATGCTATTGATTTATGGACTTCAACTTCTTCCTCCTCAGATGAGCTTGAATCGCTATCGCTCCAAGTTGAAGTTGCTTTCATTGCCTTTTTCTTTGATTTTCCTTTCATTTTCCTCAATGGGCAATCGGTAGCTATGTGACCCGGTTTGTTGCATTCATAACACACAATTTTCTTATTTTTCCGCGGCCATTTTTCTTCTTTAGCCTTTGATTTTCCCTTGAGTTTTGCGGATTTGAGAAGCTCTTTTACTTTATTGGTGATGCTTGCCAATTCATCATCACTATCATCTTCTTCACTTGAGCTTGACTCGTCTCTTTTTCTTGCTTTTAAGGCCAAGGACTTTCTTGTATTTTTCTCATCTTCCTCCTTTTTATCCATTTTGATCTCCATTTCATACTCAAGCAATTTGCCGACCAAATCATCCATCTTCAAAGTGTTTATGTCGTTTGCTTCTTTAATGGAGGAGGTATAGCTTCTAAACTCTTTCGGGAGAGATCTCAAAATTTTCTTCACTTGATCCGATGTCCCGATGACTTTTCCCAAGGCTCCCAAATGGTTGATGATGATTGTAAACCTTGAAATCATGTGATCGATTTCTTCCCCGGATTCCATCTTGAAATTGTCCAATTCGCACATGAACCGGTTGATCTTCGATTCCTTCACTTGGCTTGTGCCCTCATTGACCATTTCCAAAGACTTCCACAAATCATAAGCATTTCCACACTCCGGAAGTTTGTTTACTTGATCCCGATCAATGGCACATAGGAGTTGGTTGAGTGCTCTAGCATTTTGTGAGGCTATTTTTACATCCTCATTATCCCATTCCAAATTTGGTTTTGGAATATCAACCCCGTTGCTATCCTTCTTTGTTGGCCCTTTTGCACCTCGTGTGATAACCAAATAGGATGGCGGATCATTGGCTAGGAGATAAGTCAGCATTCTTGACTTCCAATAGTTGTAGTCGGTTTCGGTGTAAAACGGAGGTCTAGTTGTTGAATATCCCTCGGAAAAATTTGACGGTTTGCTTGTAGAGGCCATGATCTATTCTCGGACGGTTAAATCTTGTAGAGAATACCTCGCTCTGATACCAACTGAAAGTACCTACAAGCAATAGCGACAAAGAAATCTCTATACCCAAGAGGGGGGGGGGGTGAATTGGGTTATCGCTACAAATGCGGAAATATAAAATCTTTGCCGATTTTAGGCTCTTATTACCAAGTGGGAGTTTTAGGTCAATTTTCTCTATTCAAATAAATGGCCTATATGCAAGTTTCTATTCAATTGGTGTAAATACAAATAAACTTGCAAGTGTATAAAAGAGTAGGGAAAGAGAGATACGACACCGCGATATATAGTGGTTCGGCAAATCGTGCCTACGTCCACTCCCTCAAGCCTCGCTTGAAGATTTCCACTAGAATCGAGTTTTTCGTGGTTCACTCGTAACCAAGAGTTTTCCGCCAAGGCACACTCCGAACCTTTTACAAGATTGAGTTTTCTACGTAGGAGCACTCACAACCTTTACAAATTACCCAAACAATGGGATTTCACAAACCACAAGTGTTTTTGATATGAAAGATTTACAACACACTTGGGCACTCACAAATAATAAGAAGATTGTGTGAGAGCAAACCCAAGTGTTCTAAGCTCACTAAATGATGTGGAAGATGTGTGTGTGAGCTTGGATGAGTGTTTATGAATATGAAGGTGTATGACACTCTTTGTTTGCCTTAGAGAATGTATATGAAGGTTTTCTAGATCTCTAATCTAAGGCAAAGGAGTTGGGGTTCTATTTATAACAAAATGAAAAGTTTTCCCCAACTTACAGCGAGACCGGCGAGCAAACCGGCGAGGGGACCGACATGGGTTGCAATGTCTCCCAACGGCTATATAACGTTCGAAAAACTAGCCGTTAGACCGGCAAGCAAACCGGCGAGCAAACCGGCGAGGAGACCGGCGAGGAGCTCCCTGGTTCCAGAGAGCATGCTTTTCTCAGCCAAAACCGGCATGAAGACCGGCGAGGAAACCGGCATGGAGCTCCCTGGTTTCAGCTCCCTGGTTTCAGTTCTGATGACTAGTCAAGACTGACGACACTTGGTATTTTGGCCATAACTCTCTCTAGAAAATTCCAAATCATTATTCGTAAATTTCTACATAAACTAGACACATAGATCTAGCTTCTGTAAAAAATTCAGCTCCAAAAAAATTAATATGAAATTTATGGAATTTTTCTAATGTGACATGAATGCAGAAAACGCACATTTGAACATGTTGTAGTAAAATGGCTCTAGAAAAAGTTCTATACATCGGAATTATGTTCCGTTTGAACCGTAGAAAACTAGAGACACATATATATCTAATGGTATATCATTTGAATTTTAATTCAACCGTTTGATAGTTTTTAGAAGATCATTTGCCGATGCACTTGTGCATGAAGTTCATTTTGGTGCAAATAAAATGCAAATGATTCTTTTAGCATTCTAAGCCATTTTAAATGCAAGTGATGCAAAATGTATGATTCCTAAGAGCTTTAGATCACTTGAGTAAACTCACTTACAATAAAATTTAGCTCTTAATCATTATCTTCGATTTGCCGCTAGTCTTTACATTCTCGCTCTTCACCCCATATGCTTCAACACTTTTTGTATTGCTTCGTGTTCGTACGTCGAAGACTTCTTTCATGTTGACGTCATCAAAATCCATTTATGCGACCAAGTCGCCAACAGATTGTTGCTGCTATAATTTAATTTCACCATGTTAATAAATATATCAAGATTAATATTCAATTTGAACATCAGATTAGTATCAACATTATATTTTTATACAAAAAATATAAAACATCTAATGTATAATACTATATTACTTGATTAGAGCTTCGTGCTAATAACTTAATAGAAAAAAAATCAAGAATAACACAATAAAAAGTAAAAGGGAGAGAGAGCAAATGAGAGCATAAATTATATATAGAGAAATTTTATTCATTTTAAAGTGTGTAGAAATAAAGAGATAAACTCTCATTTTATAATTACATGATCATAATATAAAAATAAATGCTTAATAAAATGAATGATCATGAATCATAATATCTTAGGGTTTATAGATAGATAATATTAGCGACATATTCTCAAGATAGATTTTGATGACGCAACACTAGAAGCCTTCGACGCACATTAGCGAGACATTACAAAAAGATGTCGAAGCACATTGGTGGTGAAGAGCAAAAAATGTGAAGACAAGCGGTAAACGAAGAAAATCTTGTATGGTCTTAACTTAGGGCTCTCTTTATAAAGTGAGTTGGTTATTTAAGTTTCTAAGCTCATATGACATATACACATTCATATAGATGCATTATGGTCATGTTCAAAATACTTTTTACGTTCAAATTCTCATTTTGGCACTGAGATCGGCATATCGGTCCTATAACCGACATACAGGTGGACCTGCTCTGTTTTACATGCTCGCAGAAACCGACATAGGCCATACCGGTCACATACCGATCTACCATACCGGCCTACCTGAGGTTTACATGCTCGTAGAAACTGGAATGCACCATGCCGGTGTTCATACCGGTATCCATAACGGTGAGCTTAATTATTACAAGCTATCGGAAATCGGCACACCTCATACCGGTCATTATACTGGTCATCCAACCGGTATACCGGCCACTATACCGGTAAGTAAACCAGTGTAATATTTATATTTTCAAACGGTAATATAGCCGTTGCTTTTTCCAGACTGGCATACCGGTGTCTAGAGACTTGCATACCTGTCTCAGACAAGAATCTTGGGACAACTTTCACTTTCACTATAAATTAGCCCCAAATTCATTTTTGCTAAGAACTTTGAACCTTCATACAATTTCTACTAAGGCAAAAACAAAGAGTTTACTAAACATTCACGATCATATACTCTCATATATCAAGCTCACACACTACACCTTCATATTATTATTAGTGAGCTTAAACACTTGGGTAAACAACTCACATTTTGAATCTTCTTATCTTTTGTGAGTGCCCAAGTGATATTGTAAAATCCTCATTATCAAATACTTGTGATTTGTTAAGAGGTTTGTGAGTGAACCTATTGAGAAAACTCATGATAAAAGGTTTCTGAGTGAACCTAGTAGACAAAACTCATTGTAAGAAGTTTGGAGTGAACCTAGTGTGTAAAACTCTTGGTTACGGTTGAGCCACAGAAAACTCGCTGTAAGTTGTGGTCTCAATTTAGTGGAAATCTTCAAGCACGGCTTGAGGGAGCGGACATAGACATTATTAGCCGAACCACTATAAATCCCGGTGTTATTTTCTGTATCCCTAAACGTTTTACTTATTGCAAGTTTTATTTCATATATGCTTATTTTAGAAACTTACTTGTAGGTGATATATTATAATTGAGAAAATTAACCTAAGCTTAATTGGTAAAGCTACAAGCTTTTAAGCATAAAATTGACAAAATTTTTTAGTTCCGCATATTTAGGCTATTATCCAATTCATCCCCCTCCCCCCTCTTGGGTATGTACAATTGTACTTGTTGTGTGCTTGTAGGTAATTTCAGATAAATGGTTGTTAGTGGGAAGACTAAGAGTTGTAAGTTATGAACATCCACATAATTTTAATTTATTTATAATATAAATCAAATTTAATTGGGAAGATTAGGAGAAAATGGAGTACAATATCATTTTTTATTGCCAGTACAAACACTCTCAAACTAAGAGATTTAACATTTCCAACCAAAGTATTGAAATGGCATTCATTATTTGATGGTTAATTTGATAATTTCCAAAATTACTTGCTAGTTTATCCCACCATCCAATGAACAAACCTAAGTATTGGAATGACATCTATCATTGGACGATAAATCTCATAATTTACAAAATTACTTATTTGTTCATCCCACCCGAAATGAATGACTGTTATAATATAAATGTTGATAAATATAAACCGAATATATCTATCGAGCCTACTTTTTTTTTTTTGAAAAGAAGATAGATATTTCATAAAGAAAAAGAGTTACAAGGTGAAAAGTGGGGGAAAATTCCCCCTCCATACACCTACAGCATAATTTTCACAAGATGGCTTAGCCAAATTATGAGCTGCAACATTACAAGTTCGAGGCCTAAATTGGACTCTAAAAAAACCCATTTCAATTTCAGTTTGAATGTCAGAAATGACCCATTGAATCTCTTTAATGCTAGTCGTCTTTCCTTGCACCAAATTGATCACGCTTTTTGAATCGGATTCAAAAATGATGGTCTCAATATTGAAGTTCAGCTGACTAACTGATCTTATTCCCATGAGTAGTGCCTCTGCCTCCGCAAATTCGGGGTCACCCCTATAGTGTTTTCTTTGCAGTACACACGCCAAAACTGCTCCTGAACTATCTCTCACAATTGCACCCAAACCCGCTACTGCAAGCTCTTCATTAATGGCAGCATCAACATTAACCTTGATTTCAATCTCTGTAGGTGGTGTCCAAACAATCATAGTTGTGTGAGTCAGAATCTAAATACACTTCACTCTGTTGATTTAAAACTTCAAAATTCTCAACAACAGCTTTCGCTTTGGCTAATATAGAATTATTTGCTACGAATGAGCCCTGAAATATGGCTTCATTTCTTGCCCCCATACAGCCCACATCAAAGCTGAGGCATGAGCCATTTCGCTTTTGGAGAGGCTTGAGACTCCTGCTTGGAAAACTTCCCTGAAGTTTTCTCCTTGATATCTTTTGATTATACTCTGAAAAGGGGATTGCAACCAATAATCTTTAATAGCTTTGCATCGAAACACCGCATGAAATATGGTCTCAAAATGTCTCCCGCATCTCTGGCATATGGCATCCCTAGTAATCTTCTTCTCATTCAGTCGCACTGCTGTTGGGAGTAAATTGGTAATGCATCTCCAAAGGAAAATTCGAATCTTCTCTGGCAAGGGAAGAGACCAAAATCCACTGACAGTCTCATTATTATGTGTTGAGGTTGAAGCATCTCTAATTCTTTTCTCGGCCATGATGAGATGGTATGCACTATTGACTGAGAAAATTCCCATTTTATCAAAATGCCAAACAAAACTTTCTTCCTTTGGTTGTCTAGGCAGATGGATGTTCAAGATTTCCCCAGCATTAGCCCCCATAAAAAACTGGCGTATTAACTCCTCATTCCAGGTATTATCTGCTGCTATTAATTCCTTCACTCTTGAATCAGTTGGGAGCAATTTATGGGAGATAGGTCTGAAGCTGTCTGGTCTAGGAATCCAGTTGCTACCATAAACCAATGTTGTTTCCCCATTTCCAATCCGCCATCGAACTCCTTTCTTCAAAGCTTCCCTTCCCCAAAGAATACTCCCTCAAATGAAAGATGGGTTGGAGCCAAGTCTATCGTCCAAAAAATGATCATTCTTAAAATATGCAGCTTTCAATATCCTAGCCATCAGAGAATTTGGGTTCTTGGTAATTCTCCAACCTTGTTTTGCTAAAAGGGCTTGGTTGAAACCTTCAAGGTCTCTAAATCCCTGTCCTCCATCTCTTTTTGATTGGCATAGTCTATGCCACCCTGCTCAGTGGATTTTCCTCTCCTTTTGAGTTGAGCCCCACCAGTAGGCTGTAAGCTTTCTATGGATTTCCTCACACAGGCCCCCTGGAATCTTGAAAACACTCATGGCGTAAGATGGAATGGCTTGGGCCACTACCTTGATAAGAACTTCCTTTCCCCCAACGGAGAAGAGATTACTCTGCCAATGATTCAGCTTGCTAATGACCTTCTGCTTGATGCTGTTAAAAAGTGATTTTTTATTTCGACTAACTATTGACGGGAGCCCCAGATACTTCTCATGAGGTGAAGCTGTGTTTAGCCTAAATATCTGTTTCACTTCAGTTACAATTTCTGCTGGTGTGTTTGGACTGAACATTAAATAAGACTTGTCGTAATTGAAGATTTGTCCTGAGGCAGCAACATAACAGTCAAAAAGCTCCTTCAGATATCTGCACTGAAGCTCAAGAGAACACCAGGCTGTCATCTGCAAACAAGAGATGAGACAAAGAGATGTCCTTTCCAAATTTCAGCCCCCTTAGCTGTTTGTTTTCCACTGCTTTATGCAAAAGAGATGAGAAAACCTCCGCACAGAGGATGAATAAATATGGTGATAGAGGGCATCCTTGTCTTAATCCCCTTTCTGGTTTGATTGTCCTTGAAGGCTTTCCATTTATGAGTACCGAGAACGTAGGCGAAGAGATGCAGTTCATTACCAATCCTCTCCAGTGTTCTGAAAAGCCCAGCTTTTGCATTACTTTATCCACAAACTTCCACTCCACTCTATCATAAGCCTTACTGATGTCTAGTTTCAAAGCCACAATTCCATTCTTTCCATTGGTCCGTTTTCTCACCTTTTGAAGGCACTCATACCCTATTATTATATTGTATGTGATTAAATGTTGCGGAATAAACGCACACTGGTTTTCTGAAATCAGTACCCCAAGGAAACCCTTCATTCTGTTTGCCAAGGATTTAGCTATAACATGGTAGATGACATTACACAAACTTATAGGTCTGAAACCAGTCATATCTTTTGGTTTATTCTGCTTTGGAATTAAGGTTAGAAGTGTGTGGTTCAATCTAGAGAGATTCTTCTGGTGGTTTAGAACTGCAAGACATGTTTGAATAACTTGTTTCCCAACTGTGTTCCAGTGCTTATGGAAGAATACCGCTGGAAGACCATCTGGACCTGTAGCTTTAGTGGGGTGCATTCCTCTAAGAGCGTCTAAAATCTCTTCAGCAGTAAAAGGAGAATCCAGCTGAGTATTTATTTCTTCTGTAACTCTTGTAGAAAGTCCTCTAACCGCAGCCTCGAGCTGATCAGGAATTGGATTCGTAGTTGAGAAGAGCTGCTCAAAATATTTGCAAGTAATTTCCTCAATACCACTGTCTTCTGTAACCCACTGTTGTTGTTCATCAAGCAGCCCCTTAATTTCGTTTTGTCTTCTCCATTCCGAAGCCTTAGCATGAAAGAACTTTGTGTTTCTATCTCCATCCTTCATCCAGGATACCGTGATCTCTGTTTCCAATAAATTTCTTCATCAATGAGAAAGTTATCAATCTTTCTTTCGACCTCTAAAATTTCCTGCCCAGCCCCTCCTTCTTGCGTCAATCTCTCTAGCTCATTTGAGAGGCCCTTTATTATTTTCCTCTTTCTGCCAAACTCAGCTTTGCTCCAACTCTTTAGCTTCTCTTGTGATCTATTCACTTTGTCTTTAAAAACTTGAATTGAGTCCCCTTGTTGTTGAGTATCATCCTGTCTCCAACATTCCTTAATTATCTCAATACATTGAGACTTAGAGCTCCAACAATCTTCATAGAAAAATATTCTCTCCCTATTTCTACCAATCATATTTACGCATGATCTTTCAACAATTTCTAAAAGGATCGGGAGATGATCTGAGCTCCAATCCGTTAAGTTCTGTACTGATAAGGAATAGTTCAAAGTTCTCCATTTATAATTACCAAGAAACCTGTCTAGCCTCTCTTGAATCGGTATATTTTCTGTTGGAAAATGCTTATGAATAAGCATTTTGAGGCACAATTTCAAGCATGGTCCACTTCGTGTTAGTGGTTGTTATTGAATGATTCGGATACTCCTCCGTGAGTAGTTCGAAATGGTATATTCATATGCTTAAAATGGTGCTTGGGTGAATGAGAAATTGTTGCTCAAAGTTCACCCATTGGTGTTGGAAAATAAAGAAAAGTAAGCTTGTCCCATATGGGAAAGCTATAGAGGGAATATTATGCTTATATATGATTGCTCATATGTAGATGGGTAAGAGTTGTAAGGATAGAGGCTCTCTCTACGTGCGCGGGGGGGGGGGGGGGTGCAAATCAAATCCGAATCAAGCTTGGCTCGTGTGCACCCGCGTGTCCTGCGTACACGAATGCCGGACCAAATTGTGCGGGCCTGGCCCAGCCAATTTTTGCATGTCTCTTTATTTTTTCTAAACCTTTTGAGTTCCATAACAGTTGAATTAATGATATTAATCAACTTGGTGGTTACAAGCAATGGAAGGTCTCCCACTCATGTGATTAATTGACATGTTTATTCATTTATTTGGAGAGATGATTTTCGTTTTTGTGATACACAACACAAAAAAAAAATACAGTTCACAAGACAGTCTCGTTTTTCTTTGTTCATCCTTTTTGGGAAGAGTTCAAACGCTTTAGAGGTTCGCTGGATACGAGTTCGGTGGTGCCCTTACTCGTACGATTTTTCGTTGTATCCTGGGAAACAATCGTCTCAAGTTCTGCTGCACCTACGGTGGGAGGCGAATTTGTTTTAAGGAAATTGTTGGCATCAACAAGCCTCGAATTTCTTTCTGTTTAGTTCGATACTGCACTGCCTCCACTTGTTCATAATTGCTCAGCTGTTTAACTTTGTTATTTTCAGTATTGTTGTTTAATTATTACCAATACTTTATTGTACCATCTGTGTTCTGTTTTACTGTTGTTCATTGTCATTTGTAAGAACACAGTAACAAATTATTTGTAACAGTCTTAAAACAAACTCGACTCTGTGGATATGGAAAACAGTCCAAACACAGTAGATCCGAATATGGCAGCCTCCTCGGCTGGCCAAAATATTGTGGCAGCCCCCGTGGCTGGCCAAAGTGCAGTGGCAGCCTCCTCGGCTGGCCAACTTGCTTCAGCCTCTGGGCTTAATATGGCAGCCGCTGTGGCTAGCCAAGGTGTCACTGCCTCTGTGGCTAGACAACCTGTTGGACATGTGAGCCATGTCAATCCTGCTGCAGAAAAACCTGAAAAATTCAGTGGACAGAATTTTAAACGGTGGCAACAGAAAATGTTTTTCTACTTGACCACATTGAACCTTGCGAGGTTTCTAAAGGAAGATGCTCCTGAACCCGTGGAGGGTGAGATTGATATCCAAGTTATCAGTGCAATCGATGCTTGGAAACATTCTGAATTCCTTGTAGGAATTATGTGCTAAATGGGCTGAGTGATTCCTTGTACAGTGTGTATGCCGGGATGAAAACAGCAAAAGGGCTTTGGGAATCTTTAGACCGAAAATATAAAACTGAGGATGCCGGTACTAAGAAATTTGTCGTAGGCCGTTTCCTAGATTTTAAGATGATTGATTCCAAAACTGTGTTAAGTCAAGTACAAGAATTGCAAATTATTCTAGCAGAAATTCATGCTGAGGGGATGGTTTTAAGTGAAACCTTCCAAGTAGCCTCGATAATTGAAAAACTACCACCTGGATGGAAAGATTTCAAGAATTATTTAAAGCATAAGCGAAAAGAAATGAGCATTGAAGACTTGGTTCTTAAGCTTAGAATTGAGGAAGATTACAGAGTATCTGACAAGAGAGGAATAACTCATGAGGCCAAAGCAAATGTTGTTGAACATGGCCATAAGAACAAGAACCCTAAAAACAAAGGGTCAAAGATGGGCCCTAAAGGAGGAGTTTCCAAGAAATCCAAATTTCAAGGAAGATGCTTCAACTGTGACAAAATGGGTCACAAGTCTTCTGAGTGCAGACTGCCGAAGAAGAAAAAGAATCAAGAGGCTAATGTGATGGAAAATATGACTCAAGATGTTTCAGACATTAACCTTTCAGCTGTGGTTTCTGAGGTGAATCTGGTGGGTTCTAACCCAAAAGAGTGGTGGATTGATACTGGTGCCACTCGACATGTGTGCTCGGACAAGAGCATGTTTTCTTCATTTGAGCCTACTGGTAATGGGGAAAAATTATACATGGGAAATTCAGCAACATCTGAGATTGAAGGTCAAGGCAAGGTGATTCTGAAGATGACCTCTGGGAAAGAGTTGACTTTGAACAACGTTCTGTATGTACCAGAAATACGGAAGAATCTTGTGTCTGGATCGCTTCTGAACAAGCATGGATTCCGGATGGTGTTCGAGTCTGATAAAGTAGTTTTAACTAAAAATGGGATGTATGTGGGAAAAGGGTATGTAACTGATGGGCTCTTTAAGCTCAATGTAATGGTTGTTAAACCTAAGAATATCAATAAAGCTAGTTCTTCTGCTTATATTGTTGAGTACTCTAATCTATGGCATGGTAGATTAGGACATGTTAATTTTAATTCATTACGGAAATTAATTAACATGAACCACATTCCAAATTTTAAAATTGATAACAAACATAAGTGTGATACTTGTGTTGAGGCAAAACTAACCAGATCATCTTTTCATAGTATTGAAAGAAACTCTGAACCACTTGATCTTATTCATACCGATGTATGTGATTTTAATTCAATACAATCGAGAGGCGGTAATAAATATTTTATTACCTTTATTGATGATTGCACTAGATTTTGCTATGTGTATTTGATGAAAAGCAAGGACGAAGCTATAGAGAAATTTGTTCTCTATAAGAATGAAGTTGAGAATCAACTGAACAAAAGAATTAAGGAGTTGAGAAGTGATCGTGGTGGTGAGTATGTTTTCCCTTTTGAATCACTTTGTGAACAAAATGGAATCATACATCAAACCACAGCTCCTTATTCACCTCAATCCAATGGGATTGCAGAACGGAAGAATCGTACCTTGAAAGAGATGATGAACGCTATGTTAATCAGCTCTGGCTTACCTCAGAATATGTGGGGAGAAGCTGTTTTATCAGCTAATTACCTTTTAAATAAGGTACCACGGAAAGATGCAGGGAAAACTCCTTATGAGATGTGGAAAGGAAGAGTACCTTCCTACAAATTTCTACGAGTGTGGGGGTGTCTTGCCAAGGTAGTTATTCCTCCACCTAAAAAGGTGAAGATAGGACCAAAAACTGTTGATTGTATTTTCATAGGATATGCACATAACAGTAATGCTTATCGATTTCTTGTGCATGAGTCTAATATACCAGATATTCACAAGAATACGATAATGGAGTCGAGGAATGCATCCTTTTTCGAATACGTTTTTCCTTGTAAAACTAATTCGAATTCAAATGTACACAAACGGGTACATGAGACTATTATTGAAGATAGTCAGGACCGAGAACAAATAAATGTTCCAGAGGATCAACAAGTTGTTGAACTTGAACCAAGACGTAGCAAAAGAGCTAGAACCGAAAAATCATTTGGTCCAGATTTTCTGACATTTTTGCTAGAAAATGATCCTCAAAGCTATAACGAAGCTGTAAGGTCAGCTGATGGTGCTTTGTGGAAGATGCCATCAATAGTGAAATTGAATCCATCTTACAAAATCACACACCTGGGAGTTAGTGGATCTTCCTCCAGGATGTAAACCTTTAGGGTCCAAGTGGATTTTCAAAAGAAAATAAAGGCAGATGGATCAATTGATAAGTACAAAGCAAGACTTGTAATTAAAGGTTACAGACAACGTGAAGGTCTTGATTACTTTGATACTTATTCTCCTGTAACGAGAATAAATTCCATAAGGATGATAATAGCGATTGCAGCTTTGCGCAATCTTGAGGTACATCAGATGGATGTGAAAACAGCCTTTCTAAATGGAGATTTAGATGAAGAAATTTACATGGAACAACCTGAAGGCTTTATAGCTCCAGGACAAGAAAAGAAAGTCTGTAAGTTGGTTAAATCCTTGTATGGATTAAAACAAGCTCCAAAACAGTGGCATAAAAAATTTGATGACACCATGTTAGCAAATGGTTTCAAAATCAATGAGTGTGATAAATGCATTTATGTCAGAGAGACAGAAGTTGGCTATGTCATTTTATGTCTCTACGTTGATGACATATTGATTGTCGGGAGTAATGTTAAAATGGTGAAATCTACCAAGAATATGCTGAAATCCAAGTTTGACATGAAAGACATGGGTTTAGCAGATGTCATTCTGGGAATAAAGATCTCGAGAAGTCCTGATGGACTTATTCTTGATCAGTCACACTATGTGGACAAGATTCTTGGTAAATTTAACAATGATGATTCTGCTGTGGCTAGAACTCCTTTAGATGTGAGTCTACACCTATCAAAGAATAGGGGACAGGGTATATCTCAAGTAGAATACTCTAGAGTGATCGGGAGTTTGATGTATCTATCGAGTTGTACAAGACCTGATATAGCCTGTACAGTAAACAAGCTCAGCAGATATACGAGTAATCCAGGGGTTGATCACTGGAAAGCAATAGTGAGAGTACTCAGGTACTTACGTTTTACTCGTAATTATAGGTTGCACTATCATAGATATCCAGCTGTAGTCAAGTCTAACTCAGTGGCTATGTGTTTACACTAGCAGGTGCATCTATATCATGGAAATCCTCCAAACAGACTGTGATAGCCAGATCTACAATGGAATCAGAATTCATTGCATTAGACAAGTGTGCTGAAGAAGCAGAATGGCTTCGAAATTTTCTAGAGGATATTCCAAGTTGGCCTAAGCCAGTGCCAGCAATTTGCATTCATTGCGATAGTCAATCTGCAATTGGAAGGGCACATAACAATATGTATAATGGTAAGTCTAGACATATTCGTCGTAGACACAATACCGTTAGACAATTACTCTCTACTGGAGTTATTTCGATTGACTATGTAAAGTCAAAGGATAACATTGCGGATCCGCTAACCAAAGGGTTAAATAGAGAGTTGGTTGTGAAATCATCGAGGGGAATGGGACTAAACCCCATTAGATAATGTTTATTACGAAGGAAAACCCAACCTTGTTGACTGGAGATCCCAAGATCTAGGTTCAATGGGACAACCTACTCGTAAAAGACATAATTGGTTCACTGTGGGGGGGTTACCCTCTAGTCCATTCCTATGGTGAAATGAAACAGTGATGCTTGTATGGATTGAGGTTAAGCAAAGGCTTTTAATGATTCTTATGCGTCGGGAATCCGAGCAGAGTATTACGAGATGCTCTTAAATAAGAAATCACCTATGTGAGAGAGAAGTGGGGCCGCTTCAAAGGGAATTGTACGGGGCACAATTCTTAGAAACTCTTGCAGAACCAGGTTGATGTTCATGGCCAAAATGAGCATAACAATGAGAACTCAGATGTGTTAGGTAAAACATCTGTGTGATATATGTTCTCCATTTACATGAACGGCAGTACAGTTCAATGACATCGTGTCCACTGTCAGCCAGTAAATGAGATATATTTTCACAAGGGAAGGTTCAAAGGTGAGCCTACCTATCCTATGCAGGTGTTGAACCGTTGAACTCTTCTAGGTCAAAATAAAATGTTTTATAAAATAATTTTATTCAACGTTTTTCGCCAATTTCATTCATGTGGGGGATTGTTGGAAAATGCTTATGAATAAGCATTTTGAGGCACAATTTCAAGCATGGTCCACTTCGTGTTAGTGGTTGTTATTGAATGATTCGGATACTCCTCCGTGAGTAGTTCGAAATGGTATATTCATATGCTTAAAATGGTGCTTGGGTGAATGAGAAATTGTTGCTCAAAGTTCACCCATTGGTGTTGGAAAATAAAGAAAAGTAAGCTTGTCCCATATGGGAAAGCTATAGAGGGAATATTATGCTTATATATGATTGCTCATATGTAGATGGGTAAGAGTTGTAAGGATAGAGGCTCTCTCTACGTGCGCGGGGGGGGGGGGGGGGGCAAATCAAATCCGAATCAAGCTTGGCTCGTGTGCACCCGCGTGTCCTGCGTACACGAATGCCGGACCAAATTGTGCGGGCCTGGCCCAGCCAATTTTTGCATGTCTCTTTATTTTTTCTAAACCTTTTGAGTTCCATAACAGTTGAATTAATGATATTAATCAACTTGGTGGTTACAAGCAATGGAAGGTCTCCCACTCATGTGATTAATTGACATGTTTATTTCATTTATTTGAGAGATGATTTTCGTTTTTGTGATACACCACAAAAAAAATACAGTTCACAAGACAGTCTCGTTTTTCTTTGTTCATCCTTTTTGGGAAGAGTTCAAACGCTTTAGAGGTTCGCTGGATACGAGTTCGGTGGTGCCCTTACTCGTACGATTTTTCGTTGTATCCTGGGAACAATCGTCTCAAGTTCTGCTGCACCTACGGTGGGAGGCGAATTTTTTTTTAAGGAAATTGTTGGCATCAACAAGCCTCGAATTTCTTTCTGTTTAGTTCGATACTGCACTGCCTCCACTTGTTCATAATTGCTCAGCTGTTTAACTTTGTTATTTTCAGTATTGTTGTTTAATTATTACCAATACTTTATTGTACCATCTGTGTTCTGTTTTACTGTTGTTCATTGTCATTTGTAAGAACACAGAGTAACAAATTATTTGTAACATTTTCTTTCCCATACCTTCTATTAGACCAAGTAAAGGGTTTTCCCTCTAACCCAAGTCCTCCAGGGCACAATCATCTATTGAGTTTTGAAATTGCCATCAACTCCGGACATCTTTCAACTCCCCCTAGCTTTTCAGTAGGATCTAAAACTTCGCTAAAATCACCCCCACAAATCCAAGGCAAGTCTCCCATCCCAGCTAACTTCTCAACAACTGCCAGTGTGTATTTTTTGGCTATTTCTGGATGCCCATAGACTCCAGTAAACCTCCAAATCTGCCCCTCAAAATTTTGAACAGTTGAATCCACATGGTGCATGCTATAAGACAAAATACTAACATTTAGTTCCCGATTCCACAGCAAACCAATCTCCCTTGAATCCCCTCCGCGGAACTGTAAAACAGTTACAAAAACCAATTCTATTTTTTATATTTTCCATTTGAACAGCTGACATTTTTGTTTCACAAATAAACAAAAGGTCAGGTTATTATTTTGGAGTACTTATCAAAGTTAAAGTCAAATATAAAATTCATTTATCAAAGTTAAACTCCAAAGTCGAATAAAAAAATTTACTTATCAAAGTTAAACTCCAGCCCAAAATTTTGAAACCAATGAAAATAACAAATAAAATAAACTCTAATGACATTAGAGAAAGATTTGAACCCATAAATATTAAAATGAAATAAGGAGGTGTCTGGTCAACTCAACGAAGGAGTGGTTAGAAATAAGATATTATGAAATCACTAAAAAAATTCGATTTTTTTTTTTTTGCGTGGAGGAAGCTTCAGTGGTGTTAAATATTCGAATTTGTGTCATCGATTATCGTCGTTGAAATTGATATATTGTGATGCAGATAGTGTATAATTCCACGTCGACGAGTAAAGGCAACACTAAAGATCTTTGACATTTAGCGTCGTCAAATTAAGGTCGCTAAATATGAATAACAATTCTAAAGTTATTAAAAAAATATTATTAAAATATTTATGTAATTATTAGTAATTACATATATATTTTAATAATATATATTTTTAATGAAAAATTAAAATAAAAGTTATTATTATTATATAAAAATAAATATTTTATTATATAAATTTTTTTATTACATTAAATAAAAAAACATGCAGGACTATCGGTCGGATCGGTCGTGGTCGGTGCTGTGTTTGTCGAGCTTGGAGGAACTATGGAGGTAGATCATGTAGCACTGGCCTAAGCAAGATCTCTCCATAAGCTCCCGCAAGCTCGCCATTTCCTGATCGTGCTCCTCCATCTGCCTCCTTATCATATTTTGAGTCACCTTCAACTACTCCCTCAAGACAATGACCTATTCTGAGGAGCCGGGCAATCAAGAAGTAGCAACCGCCTTTCAACGAGTGCCAAGCCCGATGTTGTAAGTGGTGGAGTTTTAGAACACCTGATGTGAAAGCTCCTCATTAATCAAAGGCTGTAAGCCCTGAGTGAGGTTCCGTCTCTAGATCTCCGCCATGCGTTCCTACATTTTTAAGATTATGTGTTAGATAAAAAATAGTGAAAAATATTGAAATTTTACATAATTTATGCAAGTAAAAACTTATTAGCACTCTCGGACAGCATCATTCACCCGACTGTTATTTTGAGTGCCGTGGATGAGCTGGAAAAAATCTGGCATTGGAAGAGGCTGTAGCACCTCTCCGAGTTGCTTTGTTGTAGAAGAAAAATATTAACTAGTAATTAAATATTATTAAAATGCAGTTAAGTAAAAGTATATCCACTTATCTCGGAGTGTTTCTCGCGATGCGTGAAAAACGACTTCGAGTCTCCAACTGTAACGACCCAAAATCTTAGAACAAATCGAATTAAGTAATTGGACGACTTAGAAAAGAATTTCTCGAGTGTTAGTCGAAATGGTGGTGGCATGATTAATTAATTAAAGAAAATAAATGCTTGGGCTATAAAAACTAATTTAGCAAATCAAGCCCAAATTTGAGCCCAAAATAAAATAGAATTAAAAGCCCATTTTCACATCTTTTAATCTAGAAAATGCTAGAATTATATAGAAAATGAAACAAAGAAATTCTCATTTCCTTTTCCCTCATTCACGTGTAGCCTAGATTAAGAAGAGAGAAAATTTTGTTTATTTCCTTGTTTTCAAACCACAAGTTTGGTTCATTCATTTGCTCTAATTGAAGTCCAAGTGGAAGAAGAAAGCTTTGAGACTTTTTTGGTGAGGAAAACATTGAAATAAGGTAGGATTACTTGACCAAAATCTTGATGTTTTGAGTTGAAATGGCTTGATGATGGTAGTGTGTTGTTGATTAGTAGTTATGTATTTATTGTTGGTTATTTGATTGGGAAACCCATGTTTAGATGAATTTTAATTATCATATTCTAGTGGGAATATTTAGTAAGAATGATGGGATTTTTGGTGGAGATGAGACATTAGAAGTCTGACAAAGTGATATTTAGATGAGAGTAGTTGTTTGTGATTGTATGAAATGAGATTTGAGGGTTAGGCATGGAGAAACAAATTTATGTTCCTGAATTCAGCGTCGCGACGCGATCAAGGTAGAGACGTGCATATAATTTGCACGTGCGCGTCGCGACGCGAGCCTAAAAGTTTAGATTTTTTTTAGAAGTTGCGACGTGTAGCTAAGGGCCTGAATTTTATTTTACATCTCTTTAAAGGGATAGAAATATTTTAAGAGAGTAATCCAACTAGGTTAAGAAACTTAAATTATTTTCGAACCGTAATTTTATAATTTGTGATTCTTACCCCCTGTATCTCATATAGATACTTATCGGGAGCCGCGTTCGCCCCCAGCGACGTGAAGGGAACTTGACCAGATTTCAAATTTGTGAGTGGATATTTTTTCTTTCAAAGTTGATTTATATTCACTTGATATTATTCGAGATTTACCTTTAAAGTTTTAGGGCGTTAGCCTTATTAAACAATCAGTTACTTATTATGTGCGATGTGATTTGAAAGTTTTAAAGTTTTAAAGTAATACTTTTATGTTTTCGAGGCATGAGGAATAACCCACCTCAGCTCTTACTTATGGAATTGACGGACAGAGACCGTGTGCACACATAGTTTAGGACTAGGGGGACGGCGATACGTAACGACCCTAGACCCTAGTTTCAGGGTCAGATAGTAGCATGGATCATCATTACCAGCTCTAGTACAGTGGCTTGGGGGACGACGATACGTAACGCCCCAAGTCCACTAGTTTTAGGGATAGGAGTTGCATGCTTTAGGGGACGGTGATACGTAACGGCCTTAAGTCATGGATTTGCACTTCTGGCTCCAGTTGGGCGTATGAGGGGACGGCGATACGTAACGCCCCCCCATGCGTCAAGTTTTTCCACAGTACTAGAGATATTTTTCATAGAAGTTTTCAAAAAGGTTTCTCTCAGATTTAAAAAAAAACTGAGATTTCAAACAAAGTTTTCAAAAGCATTTTCAGATTGAGTGATTTTACTCAGATGTTCTAATTTAGTTTCTTATTTTGTAGCTCCACTCACTGAGATCCTCAGGACTCACCCTCACCACTTCCCAGTTCTTTTGCAGCATTCTTCTTTTGGTGAGCCATGTGCTGTTTTTGGAGACCCAGTTCAAGGACAAGTGTTACACTGCAGTCACTAGTCATCGGGTCCATCATTCCAGATCTATGTTCATATAGAATTTAGATCTCTAGAATGTCATTTTGTCTTATCACAATATGTATTTGATGATGTACATATACTATATATATACTTTGTATACTCTTGGGCATGTATATATACACATATACTCGTTCTCATAAACCATCATTTAAGTTTATTTAAGTTATTCAGGTGCATATGTGATTGAATAAGCATGGCATAACATTAAGATAAGAGTAAGAGTTCTAATACATGAGTTAGAGGCTTAGGCGACAGTGGGATCTGTTGCTTGCCGGTAACATTATCGTATTAGGGATGTTATAAGGGTTGTCTCAGAGCATGGTCTAGGGAGTCAGTGACTGCATTAAGGGAGTAACAGTGGCTTGTATATGTGGTATACCCGGGGTACCACTATATATAAGTGACTGTATACTCTGGTAACCTTGTCTCGAGGGTTGTCACATTATAACCATTTACAATTCCTTTATATGTAATTGACCATTTCTTTTTCTCTCTTAATTTCTTAGATTTCCATGCCACCCAAAGGAAGAACCGGAGTAAGGGGTAGGCCTAGGCGTGGTAGGGCGCCTCAAGGTATAAATATGGATCATAGATTAGTAGTACCTCCCCCTGAGCCAGATATGGGGCAGTGAGTGAAGTCATTTCATGAGAGTATTATGAGTGAATGTAGAGCTGCGCCAGTGGTCCAGCCCAATGATCCAGTAGTTGCGGGCTTACAGCAGATTCAGAAGTCAGTAGCAGCTCTAGCCTAGTTGATTACCCGACAGCCGCAGCCACCAGGCCTAGAGCCGAGAGTTACAGAACCCACCGTTCCTGTACCACCACCACCAGTAGGAGTATCCATGGCTCACTAAACAGTAGATTCTCCAAATATACCAGACCCTACTAGATACCGAGCCAGACCTTCTATTGTACCACCTGAGCCACCTCCAGTAACGGTTCAGGTTATGCAGCGACAAGAGTTACTGGTATATTTACATGATTTCCGGAAGCTTCACCCTCCCATATTTTTGGGAGTGGAGACCTCCCCTGACCCTTGTGGATTCATTGAGGAATCAGATTTGATATGTACGACTTTGGGGTGCTATGCGGAGAGGGCAGTGGAGTTAGTCAGTTTTCAGTTGAGAGATATCGCCAACACAATGTTCATGTCCTTTCGCTATGGTCGGCGATGAGATGTTCCTCCTCTGACATGAGCTGAGTTCAATACAGCCTTTTTGTCTAGATCTTTTCCACAAAGTATCAGGGATGCCAAAGCCCGTGAGTTTGAACAGTTGGTATAGGGCGAGCAGATGAAGATATCTGAGTATGACTTACAGTTCTCACGATTGTCTCGCTATACCCCACATCTGATCAGTATAGAGGAAATAAAGGTGAATAGGTTTGTGAATGGGCTTCGAGATTATTTATTCTGCTCTATCCATTTCACGGAAACCACTACCTACACCCAAGTTCTAGATGCTGCCTTGCGGTTTGAAGCACGAGTTAGAGAGAGACAAGCAGAGAGGGAGTCCCGAAATAAATCTAGGTCAGAAGAGAGGACTAGGCCGTAGCAGAGTGGCCCTAGTAGATAGCAGCAGATGTCAGCTCCGTCTACGACACATAGAGACATGGGTTCAGTTCCAAGGGTCAGGACCGTAGGCCGGCTCAGAGTGTTATTTCTCGTGCAGTTTCCTCTCCCTCGATAGCCTAGCCTGGGCGAACCCTACCACAATGTCGGATTTATGGACGAGCTCATATCGGGACTTGTAGATCTGGGAGTGGAGGTTGTTATCGGTGTGGGCAGATGTGTCATTTGAAGAGAGAATGTTCGATACCGGCAGAGTAGTTGCAATCTTTCAGTGCTGCCCCACCTACACCCTAGCCGCAGCCTAATAAAAGTATATGAGGAGGAGAGTAGAGGCCAGTGAGTACAGGAAAACCGACAGGAGAAAGAGGGCAATCATGGGTGATCGAGGAAATGCCTCCTCCAGTTGATTCTTTTCTGATTGAGATGTATGGATCCACGGATCTATGTGTCTATAAAGACCCTATTATGGATTAACGAAAATGTGCAAAAGCTTTATTTTCCTCTGTAGAGTTCAGGGCAGGGTGTATACCCTCACTCCCTAGGAGGCTCAGACATCCAATGCGGTGGTCACATGTACATTGCTGGTTGATTCTGTACAAGCAAATGTGTTATTTGATTCTGGTGCTACACATTCTTTTATGGCACCGTGTTTTGTGACTCGGATGGGTAGGGACATCGAGCCTTTAGACTTCCTTATCATTATAGCTACACCAGTAGGAGACCCCTTAGAAGCTACGCAGGGTGTGAGGCAGTGCTCTATAGACATTGACGGATACATTTCCTATGCCTATTTAGTACTGTTGGGTATCTTGAGCTTCGATGTCATTCTGAGGATGTATTGGCTAGCTAAGCACCATGCGGTACTTGATTGTCTGGAGAAGGCCGTTGCACTACATATTCCCGATAGACCAGTAAAAGTCTATCAAGGGGATAGAACTGTAGCGCCTTACAATTTGATATCAGTTATGCAGGCATTTAAGCTACTTCAGAAGAGAAATATGAGTTACTTGGCATATGTAACAGATAATAGAATGAGAAATTTAGATCTTGAGTAGATCCCGGTGGTGGGGGAGTACCCTGATGTGTTTCCAGACGAGTTTCCAAGATTACCTCGAGATAAGGAGATTGAGTTTTGTATAGACGTTGTACCAGGAACCCAGCCTATATCGATTCCTCCATACAGAATGGCCTCTGCAGAACTTAGGGAGTTGAAAGCGCAACTACAAGACTTTCTGGATAAGGGCTTTATTCGACCCAGTGTGTCCCCGTGGGGTGCTCCGGTGTTGTTTGTAAGGAATAAGGATGGAACACTACGACTATGCATAGATTATCGGTAGTTGAATAAGGTGACCATCAGGAACAAGTACCCACTGCCAATGATTGATGATCTATTTGATCAGTTACAGGGGGCGCAGTGCTTCTCAAAAATTAACCTGTGCTCGGGCTATCATCAATTGAAGATTAGACAGAGTGATGTCTTGAAGACAGCTTTTCAAACCCGATACAGGCATTACGAATTCTTAGTAATGTCATTTGGTCTGACCAATGCCTCTGCAGCATTTATGGACTTGATGAACATGGTGTTTAGACCTTTTCTAGACCGGTTCATGATAGTCTTTATTGATGATATTATAGTGTATTCACGTAATGAGCTTGGGCACGTAAAACATTTGCACCAAGTGTTACAGACACTGAGAGAACATAAGTTATACGCTAAGTTCTCAAAGTGTGAGTTTTGGTTAACTAGTGTGGTATTCTTGGGACATGTGGTGTCAAAGGAAGGAATTGGAGTAGATTCCCAGAAGATCGAAGCTATTCAGAACTGGTATCGGCCTAAAAGCTTAACGGATACTCGTAGCTTCTTGGGATTTACGGGGTATTATAGGAGGTTCGTAGAGAATTTCTCCAGAATAGCTGCTCCATTAACGCGACTAACTCAGAAAAATGTGAAGTTTGAATGATCTGATACTTGTGAGAAGATTCTTAAGGAACTCAAGTGCCGATTGACTATTGCTCATATTCTTGCACTGCCAGCGGGATCATGAGGATTTACAGTGTACTATGATGCTTCTAGAGTGGGTTTAGGCTGTGTATTGATGCAAATAGGGAAAATGATTGCATATGCCTCCAAATAATTGAAGCCTTATGAGCAGAATTACCCCACTCATGATTTGGAGATGGCTGCAATAATATTTGCTCTAAAGATATGGCGGCACTATTTGTACGGTGAAAGGTTTGAAATTTTCACCGATAAAAAAAGCCTTAAGTATATCTAGAGCCAAAAGAAGTTTATTTTAAGGCAGATGAGATGGGTGGAGTTGTTGAAAGATTATGACTGCTCCATTCAGTTTCATCCGGGCAAAGCTAATGTTGTCACAGATGCTTTAAGTTGGAAGTCTATGGGAAGTTTGGCTCATTTTCCAATTGAGCGATAGCGCCCAATCAGAAAAATACAGAGTTGTATACGGGATGGAGTGAATTTCCAAGTGACGACGCAAGGAGGGTTGTTGGCATATTCAAGTTAAATCCACCCTCGTCGACGAAATCAGAGTTAGACATGAAGCAGATCCTGAGGTGCAACAGATTAGATATCGAATACAGTAAGGTATGGAGGATGAGTGTCATTTAGACGATGAAAACCTCATAAGAAAGCAGAATATAATGCTTGTTCCTCCAGTTCCAGAGTTGAATCACTCGATATTAGAGAAGACCAATACTTCATCTTACACCATGCATCATGGAATCACCAAGATGTATCACGACCTTAAGGATCTTTATTGCTGGGATGGTATAAAAAGGATGTGGTTGAATTTTTCACAAAGCGTCTCACTTGTCAGCAGGTTAAAGCTGAACATCAGAGACCAGCAGGAAAACTGCAGAGTTTAGATGTTCCAGAGTAGAAATGAGAGAAAATCATTATAGATTTTATCGTCGGGCTACTTCAAAGGGTTGTGATTCTATTTGGGTGATCATAGATAGATTAACTAAATCAGCACATTTTGTTCTAGTGAAGACTAGCTTTACAGCAGCCCAGTATACCAAACTGTACCTAGATGAGATAGTGTCGTTACATGGAGTACCTATCTCAATTATTTCCGATCGAGGTTCTCAATTTACCTCTAAATTTTGGTAGTCATTTCAGGAGGCTTTGGGTTCACAGTTACACTTTAGCACCACATTTCATCCTCAAACTGATGGTCAGTCAGAACATACCATACAGACTTTAGAAGACATACTACAAGCTTGTGTAATTGATTTTGAGGGTAGTTGGGACCAGTATTTACCACTTATAGAATTTTCCTATAATAATCGCCATCAAACAAGTATTCAAATGGCACCATTCGAGGCCTTGTATGGATGAAAGTGCAGATCACCAGTGGGATGGTTTGAAGTCGGGGAACAAAAGTTGTTAGGACCAGATTTAGTACAAGATGCCGTGGAAAAAGTAAAGTTGGTCAGGGAAAGATTAAATACAGCTCAGAGTCGTCAAAAGAGTTATGCTGATAATCGGATGAAGGATTTAGAGTTTCAGGTGAGGGATTTTGTATTTCTGAAGGTATCTCCTTTCAAGGTAGTCATGAGATTCGGCAAAAAGGGTAAACTTAGCCCTAGATTTATCAGGCCATTCCAGATACTTCAGAGAGTTGGAGGAAGAGCATATGAACTGGCGCTTCCAACCAACTTAGACAAAATACATCCGATTTTTCATATATCTGTGTTACATAAGTATTTGCATGACGAATCTCACGTGTTGGAGCCTCAGAAAATTGATATCCATCAAGACTTATCTTATTCAGAACAACATGTAGCTATTGTGGGAAGAGAGACAAAGAAGTTACGATCTCGATGGGTTCCTTCAGTCAAAGTGATTTGGCAACATCACAAAGAACAAGAGGCTACCTGGGAACCAGAAGAAACCATAAAAGAGCAATACCCCAAACTCTTCACAGATAAAGGTACACACCATATTCCTTAAATATTTTGACTCGAGGACGAATCATTTTAAGGGGGGAGAATTTATAACAACCTGAAATCTTAGAACAAATCGAATTATATAATTGGATGACTTAGAAAAGAATTTCTCGAGTGTTAGTCGAAATGGTGGTGGCGTGATTAATTAATTAAAGAAAATAAATGCTTGGGCTATAAAAACTAATTTAGCAAATCACGCCCAAATTTGGGCCCAAAATAAAATAGAATTAAAAGCCCATTTTCACATCTTTTATTCTAGAAAATGCTAAAATTATATAGAAAATGAAACAAAGAAATTCACATTTCCTTTTCCCTTATTCACGTGTAGCCTAGATAAAGAAGGGAGAAAATTTTGTTCCTTTCCTTGTTTTCAAACCACAAGTTTGGTTCATTCATTTGCCCTAATTGAAGTCCAAGTGGAAGAAAAAAGCTTTGAGACTTCTTTGGTGAGGAAGACATTGAAATAAGGTAGGATTGCTTGACCCAAATCTTGATGTTTTGAGTTGAAATGGCTTGATGATGGTAGTGTGTTGTTGATTAGTAGTTATGTGTTTATTGTTGGTTATTTGATTGGGAAACCCATGTTTAGATGAATTTTAATTATCACATTCTAGTGGGAATATTTAGTAAGAATGATGAGATTTTTGGTGGAGATGAGACATTAGAAGTCTGACAAAGTGATATTTAGATGAGAGTAGTTGTTTATGATTGTATGAAATGGGATTTTGGGGTTTGGCATGGAGAAACAAAATTCTGTTCCTGAATTCGGCGTTACGTCACTACACAGACGAGGTAGAGGTATGCATCAGATTAGCACGGGCGCATCGCGATGCGGTCAAGGCAGAGTCGTGCATATAATTTTCATGTGCGCTTTGTGACGCGGATGGGACCGGCGTCGCGATGCGAGCCAAAAATTTCCGAATTTTTTTTAGAAGTTGTGACGCGTAGCTAAGGGCCTGAATTTTATTTTACATCTCTTTAAAGGGATAAAAATATTTTAAGAGAGTAATCCAACTAGGTTAAAGAACTTAAATTATTTTCGAACTGTAATTTTATAATTTATGATTTTAACCTCGTGTATCCCATATAGATACTTATCGGGAGCCCCGTTCGCCCCCAGTGATGTGAAGGGAACTTGACCGGACTTCAAATATGTGAATGGATATTTTTTCTTTCAAAGTTTATTTATATTCACTTGATATTGTTTGAGATTTATCTTTAAAGTTTTAGGGCGTTAGCCTTATTAAACCATCAGTTACTTATTATGTGAGATGTGATTTGAAAGTTTTAAAGTTTTAAAGCAACACTTTTATGTTTTCGAGACATGGGGGAAAAACCTACCTCAGCTCTTACTTATAGAATTGACGGACAGAGACTGTGTGCACACGTAGTTCAGGGCTAGGGGGACGGCGATACATAGCGCCCCTAGACCCTAGTTTCAGGGTCAGGTAGTAACATGGATCAATACTACCAGCTCTAGTACAGTGGCTTGGGGGACAGCGATACGTAATGCCCCAAGTCCACTAGTTTCAGGGACATGAGTGGCATGTTTTGGGGGACGACGATACGTAACTCCCCAAAGTCATGGATTTTCATTTCTGGCTCTAGTTGGGCATATGGGGGGACGGCGATACGTAACGCTCCCATACCTCAAGTTTTTCCACAATACCAGAGATCTTTTTCACAGAAGTTTTCAGAAAGGTTTCTCTCAGATTTTAAGAAAAGACCCAGATTTCAAACAAAATTTTCAAAAGCATTTTCAAATTGAGTATTTTACTTAGATATTCTGATTCAGTTTCTTATTTTGTAGCTCCACTCACTGAGATCCTCAGGACTCACCCCCACCACTTCCCAGTTCTTTTGCCGGAATCTTCTTTTAGTGAGCCATGTGCTATTTTTGGAGACCTATTTCGAGGACAAGTGTTACACTGTAGTCACTAGTCATCGGGTCCATCATTCCAGATCTATGTTCATATAGAATGTAGATCTCTAGGATGTCATTTTGTCTTATCACAATATGTATTTGATGATGTACATATACTATATATCTATTTTGTATACTCTTGGGCATGTATATATACGCATATACTCATTCTTATGAACCAGCATTTAAGTTTATTTAAGTTATTCAGATGCATGTGTGATTGAATAAGCATGGCATAGCATTAAGATAAAAGTAAGAGTTCTGGTACGTGATTTAAAGGCTTAGGCGGCAGTGGGATCTGTTGCTAGCCGGTAATATTCCCATATAGGGGATGTTACACCAACATAGTTGAACCGCAGATTTTGCTGGTTTATCTTGTTTCGCCCATAAATTTTCTATAAAAAAAATTTAGTGGCTATTTTGTTTCAAAAAGACTGCAAAATAAAATATTATGAAAATTTAAAACTTACAGTGTATTACTCCGCACAAAAACTACCAATCCTCTTCACTGATGTTATGTTGTCAATGAGTAATAGCATCAGTCGTGACATGCTCATCGAAAATAGGCTTGAGTTTCTTCGTGCAGTAGTTCGAGTATAACTTGCCGATGCAGTGGTCGACCTACTTGACCACATTTGGAGTGGTCAAGTCAACGTCGAACCATTCCTATATAAAAAATACACAATAATAAGAAGTACCACTTAAAAAAATTAAAAAGTAAAATTATAGCTTGAATTGATACTATTGATATGACCACGAACAAGTCGTGGGACGTCCACTTTGATATGTTCATCCAACACGTGTATTACTTGGGAGTATCACACCACGCAATAGTCCCAATTATGTTATTGAACTGTACGTTATGACGACCTAACTATCTCTCTACATTGTCAGATATGCGAATCGATATCCATCTGTGGGTCTTCATATGACGCGCCAAGTCCAAATCCTTCATTTGACCCGAGAATGTCTGTCAGTAGCCTGAGCAGATGGCTCAGAGGTGGAACCTACCATACTGTTGGTGGATGAAGCGGGTCTCTTGCATTGTCCTTGAGCCATTTGTAAAAAAATAAACTATTAGCTATTCTGACTGTAAGTTAAAGGCGAAGCATTTTGAGTGCCTCAAATGAGACACTTTGTTGCCTCATTTATGGCACTAAAAGTGTTTGGGATTATATGGGGATTTCAAAATTGGACAATTCTCGGAATTCATATTCTGTTCGAAATAATACACAATCATAATTACATGCGTGTATCGATTTATACCCCAATCCCAAATCACACAATATTTTCTTTACCTTGTAATATGATTTTGGAAATTTTATGCCGAATGGTAACATCTGTCCAAATAACTCTAACATCATATCAATGTTTTTATCGGTAATTCAATTACTTACTTTAATGTGGAATAGTTTGACAACAAAGTTCAAAGTCGACATGCCAGCACCATCAAACAATATCTTTTTAGTTTTTTCAAGTAATTGACTAAACACTTTATGTCTGCCGTTCTCATCCGAATGTGATGTTTCTCCACCAAAGTTGTCCAATGTCGATCCCTACAAGTCATACAAAGCAGCAAGCATATCATCATCATCATCATCATTTTCTTGATGATGCTCATGATAACTGGTACTAGTTTATGAATGGATATATTGAAAGTTAGAGTTATATTTATCTCCATGGTAAACCCACGTTTGATAGGTCCCTGAAATTTCCAGCATGTATAAGTGATTCATAACTTCTCTTAAATGCTTATTTCTCATATTCAAATAGTTATTACATAGATAACAAACACGACATTCCGAACCAATAACTCGTTTCACTATTTCCATAAATTCTTTCACCATTTCCGGTATTCGATACTCAATCTATTAGGCACACTTATCCAACTTCTATCCATATCAACATAAATATAACAAAACGATCAATTAATTAAAATTAATGTATGTACAATATTTACTTAACAATTAAATAGTTATCCAAAATTAAACCATATACATACTTATCCAAAATCAAATTACCCATATTAATTATGTGCACTATCAATTAAATACATAAACTAAATATTTAACTAATTAATTCTAAACCCTCATTGTAGGGGATTTATTCAAAATACATAATGAGTAAAGTAAACAAATTATTAGAGTAATTGAGATTATATGCACCACCAATTCAATTCACAAATTAAATATTTACCTAATCAAATTATAAACCCTTATTTTAGGAGATTTGCTAAAAAATACATAATAGGTAAATAAATTATTATAATAATAGTGATACATTAGAGAAAATACTTATCTTAATTAGCTTAGTGTTGGATTGTGGTTGAAAATGGTGAAAATGAGTGATTTATTGACGTGGGTAAAATAAGGATAGGAAGGAGAAGGAAGAAGAAGAAGATGAGGGTTGTGGGTAGGTATAAATTTTTAAAGGATTTTTAGCGTCGTCAACTTCATAGGCAACGCTAAAATATGAACATACGATGTTGGTACCTAAGGGTGACCCTAAATGTTGACGAAATTCTTCATATTTAGCATCGACAATTAGGTAGCGACGCTAAATGACTTAATTCTTTTGGGTCGAAAGTGCACTGGCGACGCTAAATGTTGTAATTTTAGCATCGCCTTTAATGCCAATGCAAGATGTTGTTACTTTTAGCGTCGCTTGGTTTTGGCGATGCTAAATCATAAATTTACTGATGATCTACTTGACGACGTTAAATTAACTAATTTATGTATTTATTTTTAATTTTACCCAGTAAATTATGATATTTTTTATTTTCCCTTGCCAAGATTGAAAACGCCAATAATCCCCACTCCGTTAGTTTTTTCCTTTAAATTTTTACAATTAAAGGGTAAAATAGACTTTTAACCAACTTTATCAATTCTCAAAAAATAAAAATAAAAGAATTGAAATTAAAATTAAAATTTAAAAAGCAAATAAAAATATAAATACAAAATAGTAGCTAATTACACAAAAACATCCCCAAATTGGGACTTGAATTCAACGTTGAGCTGATATTTGTATTATTATTATTATTATAAATTATTATTAAATAAAAATTTATAAGTGACTAAATTTTAACTGTCTATTATTATACATACATTGGATCCAAATTCCTCAAATAAAACGAGCTTGTATTACATTTTGCCATTTCAATTAGCATTACCTGTTGGGCTCAAACAAGCCATGAAAAATAGAAATTAATCTCAATAGATTCAAAAGTTTCAATAATTTAAGTTATCGCAGTTGTTTATTCATTTCAAAAGGCTTGATAAAAATATGAAATTTTTTAATCTTAAAATTACATTTTTACCTCTATAAGGATGAGAGAATGTGAATATAAATAACAAATCTCAAGGGTAAAATGATCTCCTCTCAGCCTTGGGAACAAAAGCTTGTGGATGATTACAACGTCGAAGTTTCTTCTGGATTTTCGAAACACGTAACACAGATGATGCAGCCAATGCAGCGGCATCCGGAAGAAACCTGTCAATGATGTAACTTGGTGATATGCTTTGATCATGCCCAAATGACTCTAAATTGAACCCATCTAACCCATGTCCCTTTTCAGCTTTTTCAACAATGTCTATAGCTTCTGTTACTTCAGCAGTATCCGAAAAAATATCATCATTGTTGGCAACACAATCATCATGAACATCAGCATCACAGCTATGATCTTGATGAAGATCCTGATCCTCAAAAAATTGTGAATCATCGTAGCTTCTTGTGAATTCCTGATACCATAATCTGCCTGGGGGGATTCTTAGCCGAGGGGTGACATCTTCATCTTGTATCATGATGTCACTTTTTTCTGAGTCCTTGCGCTTGCCTGCAGCTTGCTCCTTAGAAAATGAAACCCCGTCACTTGTATCCTGGAACTTCCGGATGCCTCTAGAATTTGTGCAACAAATTTCTTCACCAATGGAGCTACCATGGCGCTTTATTGATAAGAGTGGTGCATTGAAGTCTAGTTGCTTTCCAGGGCATGTAAAATACATAGCCCTTTTCTTTTCTGATTAGATCTTTCCAGGATTCTGCAGAAGGTTACTAAAAAGTGAAATGGGAACATGAGATTCAGATGAATGATTGAGGCAATGAGAGCAAAATTTTAATGGGTGAGTGAAACTATTAATAGAACAGTTGAAACTACAGGTTTCTCGTGCAGTCCATTAAACCAATCTGTTTACTTTTATAACGACTACACGTGAGGAGGAAAGAAACTTTTCATATGATATTGAAAGAGGACCAAGAACTTAGCTTACGTTCGCTGGAATTGTTACTAACAACCATGGAATTTGAAACCGATTTAGATTAAGTGTTGAGTCAGGACTTTATAGTAAACCTCACAACTCACATAAGGGATTTCAGCACAAGTTTTTTAGAAAATAAGATTTTGTGTTTACAACACTATTTGAGGAGTCACTAAGAAAATACAAAGATTTGGGTTGCTCAAATATATCTAAGCTCGCTAAGATATAAATGAAGATTTTTATAATGAGCTTATAAAATGATGAGAATGAAATGTTCAAAAAGATTTGTGTTTCTTACTGTTTTTTATTTCAAGAAAATGTTTGAAGGTGTTGTTCTCGTGTGCAAAAATGAATTTGGGGCAAATATATAGTGAAATGGAAATCTGCCCCAACAACTCTGTTTAAGACCGGTATATCGGTCTACAGACAGGAGATATATCTGACACACAATGGCTATATTACTATTTGAAAAATATGATTGTTAAACTTATATGGACACCGGTATGATGACCGGTCGTGACATGCTTCTTCTCCTCCATCTCGCACTCTTGTGAGGTTATAGGGAAACTCACCCTTGGGTTGGATTCATTTAACAAAGCTTTGAGCTTCATCAACATACAAAGAAAGTTTTGAATCATATCCGTTCAATGTAAGTTTTTTCCGCAAACTCATTTGATCATTCACACACAATATCATGACTTAGAGACTTTGGGCATGTCTATGACACTAACATATTAATAGTAATGAACCGTTGTATAATTTCGTGTTCCAGGTTAATAAACCAATATATTGCACAAACATGAGATAACCACTTCACCTTTAAAAGATATTGGAAGGATTAACAACCCTAGATAGTTTAATAATATTGAATTTTCCTTTAATTTACATTCGAACTATTTTATTTACTTGTTTTGGTATAAAATCACCATCCAATCAACAACCAATCTATTAGATACTCGTAAATATTTGACTTCATAAATTAATAGCTTTGGTATTAAGTCCTTGTGGGATCAAAACTTTTTATACTACTTGAGCGATACATGTGCTTGCATTATACGTGTGTGATCACACTGATCAGTTAGAGTTTTACTTTTATACGGCACAACAGCAGTTATCATTTTAGCTTCCTCTGCCTACGTGTTACTAGTTTCCGCTAGGTAGGTTTTACGTCTGAGGCCGACACTAGTGAGCTTTTCATCAGTAGGTTTTACACGTATATGTTTTACATCTAGTTTTCACTTTATCACGTTTTCTAGATTCAATTTTTTTTTAATTACTTAATTACATTCTTGTTTTCTCGCAACAGCTAAATGTTTTATATTGTTTTCACTTAGCATTCACTCACCATGTCTTTTATAAGATCTGCCCCCCTCCCCATAGTTTTTTATGATTGCAGGTTCAGTCCCAACGTAGGTACTTTAGATTCCAGATCTCAAATACGTAGATTGGAGAAGCTAGGGTATGATAGACAAGTATGATTCATGCTGGCTCCAGAAAGTTTACAAAACATAGCATAGACCTGTATGGTGACCGGCATGGGACCGATATGCTTCATGCCAGTTCTAGAGAGCTTGCAAAACATAGTATCTTTACTGGTATAGTGACCGCTATGAGATTAGTATGCCGGTCTCAGTGCCAAAATGGAGGATTAGAAGGTCTAAAATATTTTGCACATGACCCTAATGCATCTCTATGAATGTGCATGTGTCCTCTGAGCTTAGATACTTAAGTAAACAGTTCACTTTATAAAGAGAGACCTAAGTTAAGACTATATAAGATTTTCTTCGTTTGAAGCTCGTCTTTCACATCTGTTGCTCTTTACCACCAATGTGCTTCAACATCTTTTTGTAATGTCTCGCTAATGCACGTCGAAGACTTCAAGTGTTGCGTCATCAAAATCCATCTTGAAAATATGTCGCTAACAATCTCTCATTTTTTGATGATGGCAACCTTTAAAACTTCTGAGGCTTTGAGAGTGTAAATTATTGACGATTTTGCTCCCCTTCAATGTGTGTCTTCAATATAACTTTATAACATTTAGGCAAATACATTAATACAAATTGCTCCCCCTTAATACAACGGTGAGGGTAACATAAGTCTTAATCTCATTTCGATGATTTCTCTCCCTTTGACATTATCAAAAATAGTGGAGAAGCAATAATTACGCTTTATGAGATACCAATTTAGATGTGCAATAAACATATGAAAAATCCTCAAAATACACACTTTGCCACAAAAAAAATGTATATAACCTAAAATATATATAGATTAAGGCAATATTCATTTTATTCAAAAAATAGCTATAAGCATAATATTCATGAACATTCACCAAAATACATCCAAAATATGTAAAAATATGTAGGCCATGAAGATAATCTAGAGATCTCCAGTAAGGGAATCGATCTTCTTCTCCATGGAATCTTGGCGCAGTCTCAACTCATCAAGGGCCTGCTGCTGAGCATTGAATTTCTGCTCCACAAGAGTGTTTAAGGCAATCAATTTTGTGGTAATATTTTCTGCGAAAGAGTCAAGCCTAGCCATGATAAGGTTATGTTGCTCGTCCGAAGATTCCCTAAAACTCAATGGTCCTGCTGCTTCAGCTGCAGTAATTTCGGCTTCCTTATTATAATCAGCACCCCTAATCGTCTTTGGTCGTTTAGAAGTGGAGGCTTTTTGAGCTTTGTTCTCGTCTTCATATGCCAACTGTCGTCAAATTTGTCCCACTATTTAGCATGAAATGTGGCTAAAGTAATAATTTGTTTGTGTGGAGTAACAATGAATGCAGACACATCAGGACTGATTTAACATGATATTTCTGGAAAATTTATGAGATTGGAGAACCATAAGGAAGACTCTGCCGAGGATGAGATCGGGCGATTTGCATGTACTGACAAACCAAAAACCCTATGACTATGAGAACATCTAGTCCTAGGGAACCCATGACCCAGATATTTAACAAGTTAATGGTATCAATGTAGCATTTCCTAAGTAAAAGAATGCATTAGGTGATTTTAGTGAAGACCTGCATGTCAAAGCTTAAGTTAACCTTTTTAAGAACAGGAACATCCAGATGTGGATGACGGACGAGAGCGTCTCTCTGCACAAATTCCATAATGCAGGATCTAGATATGCACTCAAGTTAACGAAAAGCTCTATGTGAGGAAGACAAATAGGTCTGGAGTTTGGAGTACGGATAAGAAGGTTAACAGAATTGAGAGTGACTATGAAGTGAGTTCCGTTGACCTTAGTCCTAAAAGCGCCAGTAATACTAATAGGAAACTCCATATTTGTGAAAAATATTTTGACAAGGTTGGGATAGATAGGATCCGACATTTGACAAAAGTAAGTTCATGATGCTGAAGAATGGAGTGACAGGGAAAATCGACCAAATCTACATGAAAGCAAAAATATGATTTGGAAAGCACTTTCTATTTAATAAATTCGGTATAAATTCTCTTTTAATGATCATTTTGAAAGTACTGTTCAGGAACAAGCTCAGGGTTCATTTGCAAAAGTGCAAAATTTTGGGGTTTTTGTGCAAAATGAGTAAAGTTTTAGGGTTTTTCAAAAAAGACGTGATTGAGGCAAAAAAATGATGGATATAGATTCTAAACACGTCCTAGAGTGATTTTGAAAAATAATTTTACTAAAAACAACCTAAAAATATCGAATCTAACAAATCTATTTCAAGGGTTTTCAAAAACTTAAAAAATGGAGAATATAAGAGATTAATGAGTAATAGAGCAAAATGATAACCAAATATTAGTGGGAGAGGGACGAGATTACCTTAGGAGGAGTTTTGAGGTCGATGGAGATGATTTTGAGAGAGTATTGAGTGATTTTGAGAGATAGACATGAAACTGATGAAGAAAAAATGTGTCTAGCGTTTCAACCAGGAGGAGACCATTATATTGACCGGTATGTCGATCTCCCAGACCGGTAAGCCTTAGCCTGACCAGTAAGTGATGCCTGAGACCGGTATACCGATCCCAGAAGGATCGCGAAGGTGAATCTCATAGTTTTATCAACAACATGCCTTGAAAGTAATTTTCAAGCATTTTTTAATCATTCACACAAGTTATTTATTAACTTAATGAGATTCATTAACACTCAAAAAAATAAGTCATATCAAGAAAAATACATTATGCATAATAACACTTAAAACTTATGAATAGGCAATAACAAATGTTTCATTCATTTAATGCAATAATGCCTAATTCCCTTCTAATTCTTGTGAAACTTTCTTTGGGTAGGGGTTTTATAAAGATATTCGCCAATTGTTGATCGGTCGGGACAAATTCAAGAGAATTACACCCCTTTGCCAACGTGATCTCTAAGGAAATGATGCCTTCTATCAATATGTATGGCTCTAGAGTGGAGAATAGAATTTTTGGACAAGTTGATGTCATTAGTGTTGTCATATTGAATGTGATTTTCTCAAGAATGACCCCATAGTCTCTAAGTATATGTTGCATCCAAAGTATTTGAGCGTAAGAACTACCTGTCGTAATGTATATGTCTTCGGTAGTGGAAAGGGCAACATTATTTTATTTCTTGCTAAACCATGATATCAGGAAATTACGCAATATATGACAAGTACCACTTATACTCTTTCTATCCAATCTACAACCGCCAAAGTCGGCACCAGAATAACTAATCAAGTTGAAAGTTACTTCTACTGAGTACCAAAATCCGAAATTGATTGTTCCCGAGAAATATCTAAAAATTCATTTTACTACACAAAGATGAGTTTCACGAGGATTAGATTGAAATCTTGCACATATACAAACACTAAAGATTATATCGGGTCTATTTGTGGTTAAATAAAGTAAAGATCCGATCATACCTCGATATCATTTAATATCTACGGCTTTACCCTCTTCATTTTTATCAAGCTTTAGGTTGAACTCATGGATGTTGAATGACGTTTGCTCGATTCCATCCCAAATTATTTTAGAAGCTCTTTGATATATTTTGCTTGATTTATAAGCACTATATCTTTTCTTTGATCGATTTATAATCCTATGAAGAACTTGAGCTCTCCCATCATGTTCATTTCTAATTCACTAATCATACAATTGGAAAATTCCTCACACAATGATGGTTAGTAGCATCGAAAATAATATAATCAACATAAATTTGAACTACTAACATTTCATCATGCTTATGCTTAATAAATAGTGTGGTATCAACTTTTCCCATGACAAAGCCATTTTCTAAAAGAAAAGAGCTAAGCCTATCATACCATGCTCTAGGAGCTTGCTTAGGTCCATTAGTACTTTGGTTAATTTGTACACATGATTGGGTAAATCATCATTTTCAAAACCGGGAGGTTGTTCAACTAAACTTCCTCCATAATGCACTCATTAAGAAAAATATTTTTCACATCCATTTGATAAAGTATAAAAATTTTATGACCAGTAAAAGCTAGAAGGATGTGTATGGCTTCAAATCTAGCTAAGGGAACAAAGATTTCATCATAATTTATTCCTTCTTCTTGGTTGTAGCCTTGGCCACTAATCTAGCTTTATTTCTCACAATCAATCCCGATTCATCAAGTTTGTTTCTAAAAACCCATTTTGTTCCAATAACACTTTGATGAGTAGGTCTAGGAACTAGATGCCAAATTTTATTTCTCTCAAATTGATTTAATTCCTCTTGCTTAACTATAATCCAATTATCATCTTTTTCAGGTTCAATAAAGCTCTTAGGCTCAATGTTGTGATATTTTTATATCGTACCGCAAGTGTACGGTGTCAAGTTTTAGTATAAATCAGTGAAAGAGTGTCGAACCCACAGGGATTGCGTTAACTCGCACTAAGTACTACAATTGATAATCCTAACTTTATTTAGACGATAATTATCAAGATGTTTTTTTTTATATTAAATAAAATATAAAAATATTTAGATAGGAGGAACTAATACGATAGAGATTCTGGATCCTGATTTCACCTAGTTGTCGCCTATGTATTTGTCATGCCAATTAATCCTTGTTCAGTTATATTATTTATAAGTCAAGATCCTAAAATATTCACTCCCTCTCTCGAGTGCCGAGTGAAAATATTATCAACTATAGACTTCGATATCTCTATAAAAATCCAATAGTTAATAACTCATTACGATTTGTGATTCTATGTTAACGACTTCAAAGGACTACAGATTCTCTCGAACTCTATAAAATCCTAGGTTATATTCTCTAGATCTATTCAAAATCCCCTCTCTCGAGTGATAGATTCTAAACATTCATCATCTTCAATTGTGGCCAGCAATCAAGAAGCATTAAACTCAAAAGAATATAAATAATTAATAAAACTTCATTACAAAATTGATAAACAAAATACAAGGTTCAAGCATCATTACAATCGTTCTCCAAAATTAAGGAGTAAATTCATGACAAAAGATAAAACAATAAATAATCAAGCCACGAATTTAATGGAAATCATTAGAGTTTTAAGAAAGAAATAAGAAGATAAAACCCGAATTGAATCTCTTCCTCTCCGGATATTAAAGCCTTTGTCTCCTCTTGTCGCTCTTCAATCCTCTCCTTGGATCTCTAAAAATATGTATTTCGTGTTTTGCGCAGTGTATTAGCCTCCCTTGAGTGTTGGATGTAATGTTATATTTATACTGGGGGTTGGGAGTCTTTGGGTGTCATTAGGATTATTAAAAACCCTAAAAAGTGAATCCTGGAATGCGCGTCAACTCTTTTCAAATTGGCGCCGTGGCGCCAATTTCTCTGGAAATTGTATGGAAATTGTGATTGGGAGGCGCCGCGGCGCCAGGATTTTTCATTGGCGCCTTGGCGCCATTGTCCTTTCCTTTCTTTGGGCGCCATGTGTATCATGAAAGTGGGCGCCATGGCACCTTCAATTACAATGTTAGGCGCTGTGGCGCCTATTAATGTGCCTGGTGCCAATGCTCCCGGTGATGTCCTGTGTTCCCTGAAGTTCCCAAAACACGTGCAATTATTCCCAGATCCATATATTAATGCTCCTACAAATAAACATAAAATAAATTATAAATGATATTAAATATCTCGAATTATAACAAAAATAAGCTAATGATATTGGAATAAGTGGGTATAAACCACACTTATCAAAACACCCCAAACTTAAGGTTTTGCTAGTCCCGAGCAAAAGATAAAAATAAAAACTAAATTCAATTAACAAATAAAAATTACTAAATTAACTAAGCCACTTTCGTAGGGATCACGATTGCATTTAGCATATGCAACAAGCCTTTAACCCCTAGGCGGCCCTAGTGGACGAGTTATAGTCTCGTGAGGGCTTACAGTGACGATACCCACAAACGTCATTCACACACAATCATGCAAAAATAAAAAATAACAAAACATAGTCTCGATAGTTACGTATAAATATATCCTCAAAGAAAGCTTATAAATGAAATCAAGAATCTTCAAAGTACGCAATTGCAACTCGAATCCAAATTCTCGAATAAATTATCTAAGCTAGACTCACGGTGTGTGTGTGTAAAGGTTCATTCACAGCTTTGATCTTAAGTAAGCTAACTCAATGATTTCGTTTAAAAATTAGAATCGATGGGTCAAACCAACCTAGATATCTCAATTATGCTCTGTAATTGCCTTATTGTGTTCGTATGGTATGATTTTTCTTTTATTTTCTTGTCTCTTTTTCTTTTTTCATTTTGCACTCAATTTTTTTTTTCAACTCACCTACCCTTTAAGGTAGCATTTCTCCTCATGGTGGTCCTAATACTCGCCCATGGGTAGCTTCACGCTTATCGGTTATAGGTGGTTTATTTTCTTTCTTTAGAGACATTTTTCTTTTTAGCTATACCATACTTCATAACACTAGCAAATCAAGATAGATATCTAAGCAAACGGTCATTCATCGACATGAAATTTCTTCAACTGACCACCTTGTCAACTACTTAAGTTTTACTGCTAAAAACCTATTTTTAAGTGCTTACGAGTCTAACATAGATCAATTATTCAAGGCATCAGATAAAAGTAAATTAGGCACTTATCGTTTCTAAAATTTCACCCATAAACAAACAATATTATCACAAGATTTATGCTTTACTATCAAAGACTAAAACAATTTTTTTTTTTCAATAAATTTAAACAACTTAATAGCAAGTAAACAACATGCACACACCCCAAACCTAAAATTTGCATTGTCCTCAATGTAAGATAAATATCAAGAGCAAGAGTGAGGAACAACACTACCGTGCATGGAGTTGATCAGACTCTTGCTGGTTAGAATTTGGTTGCGCGGGCGTTGTGTGTCTCGTGCTACCTGCATAAATAACATGCAAATAAATAAATAGCACACAATAAAATAAAATAAAATAAAATAAAATAAAATAAAATAAAAAGTAAAAAAATAATAATAAAAGAAATGCAAGGGTTGCCTCTCCGCTAGCGCTAAGTTTAACGTCTTCAGCCAGACGCAACCACCCAAATGGTGGTCATGGTGGCTTAAACGTAGTGAACCGGTTAATCTCATCTTCTTCTTCTTTGGTATCCACCGGTTCTTATGACATGAAAAATACAGCTTGGCAGGCTGTGGTGATTTATCTATAGATGGTCCCCCAAGATATGTAGATTTCCCTTCAATTGGAAATTCTGGACTGCACATTCGGCAAAATTGGCTCGGTTTTCTTTTTAATCTTCCAGGAATTATCTCTAAGTGAGAACTGGCCTTTCTTTTCCTCTTTTTACGACCCTTTGGGAGTGGTTTCGAGTTTAGCTGCAGAGAATTTTCCTTTATGTATGGCTGCATTATGCTCATAGGCTGTTGAAATACTGATTCACCCTGTCTGGTTTCAACTCCCTTTTCTACTGTATCTATCATGTGACAGTCTGCATCACTTTGAGAACTCGGCATGGCTCTGAAAACACTGAAGGTGATTTCTTCATATTGACCTCTCATTATCAATTCACCTTTGTTCTCTTCTTCTGTTACTGTTTCCTCATGAAATACCATTTCATTTTCTTTACTGCCTAAGTCCTGAGAGGTGTCTTTAAACTCTTTTCCGCTCCTACAGGTTCTAATTTGACATTGCTCATTGGGGTTGACTTCAGTATCACTCGAAAAATCCCATGTCTGTTGATTGGCCATGGAAGAAACAAGCAACCCAATTTGTGCTTCTAAAGATTTCATATTTGCCTCTATATTGCCCATTCGTGTTTCGATGTTATCCAGCATTGACTCATTCTTCTCAAACCTCTCTGAAGCTGTAGCTACAAACGTGATCATGAGGTCTTCTAAGGAAGGTTTCTGCTCAGCTTTTGGATAATTGAAGCCATGAGGAGGTTGCAAAATGTTCTCCATATCAGCATATGAAAATTTGGATGATAATAATAGGCATAAGACTGCCTCTATAGTTGTTGAAGTTCCGATTGTTCACATACTGTACTTGTTCAAATCCTGCTCCTCTGTTGGGTAAAAACATTCCATTAGCAGAAACAGCTTCAATAGACGGTTGACCCATTTGATTTGTCAATACTGCTAGATGAGTCGTGATGGAACGATACTTGAGCTATCAGTGCACTAACAGGATCTGCCATTGCTTCTTTTCAAACTCACCTCGTAAGAAAAAAAAAACAAAAAAAAAGTAAAATAAAATAAAATAAAATAAAATAAAAGAAATAAAAAATTAAAACTAAGACAAAATAACGAAATAAAAAAAATAAAAAAAAAAATTCTAAATTAAAGCTAAGATTACTTGGTAATAGTATTAATGTGAAGTAAACAAACAATCCCCGGCAACGGCGCCAAAAACTTGTTGTGATATTTTTATATCGTACCGCAAGTGTACGGTGTCAAGTTTTAGTATAAATCAGTGAAAGAGTGTCGAACCCACAGGGATTGCGTTAACTCGCACTAAGTACTACAATTGATAATCCTAACTTTATTTAGACGATAATTAATCAAGATGTTTTTTTTTATAATTAAATAAAATAAAAATATTTAGATAGGAGGAACTAATACGATAGAGATTCTGGATCCTGATTTCACCTAGTTGTCGCCTATGTATTTGTCATACCAATTAATCCTTGTTCATTTATATTATTTATAAGTCAAGATCCTAAAATATTCACTCCCTCTCTCGAGTGCCGAGTGAAAATATTATCAACTATAGACTTCGATATCTCTATAAAAATCCAATAGTTAATAACTCATTACGATTTGTGATTCTATGTTAACGACTTCAAAGGACTAGAGATTCTCTCGAACTCTATAAAATCCTAGGTTATATTCTCTAGATCTATTCAAAATCCCCTCTCTCGAGTGATAGATTCTAAACATTCATCATCTTCAATTGTGGCCAGCAATCAAGAAGCATTAAACTCAAAAGAATATAAATAATTAATAAAACTTCATTACAAAATTGATAAACAAAATACAAGGTTCAAGCATCAATTACAATCGTTCTCCAAAATTAAGGAGTAAATTCATGACAAAAGATAAAACAATAAATAATCAAGCCACAATTTAATGGAAATCATTAGAGTTTTAAGAAAGAATAAGAAGATAAAACCCGAATTGAATATCTTCCTCTCCGGATATTAAAGCCTTTGTCTCCTCTTGTCGCTCTTCAATCCTATCCTTGGATCTCTAAAAATATGTATTTCGTGTTTTGCGCAGTGTATTAGCCTCCCCTTGGGTAGATATCCTCAAATTCTCTCTACCTTAATCCATCTTCTTACTATTCTTTTTATCTCTGACTACCTATACTCTTATGTACCCTTCTGTACTCTCTTATAATTTTCCTTTCTCACTTCCGTGTTAAATTTTCTTAAAATCCTACTTTCTGGTTCCATAGCTCATTTATTTTTCTGGTATTAGATCAATATAACTTCAAGAAGATTCCTTTTCTGGTGTCTAGAGTGAAGGTTTTATTAGGGGGAATACTATTGAATGATCTAAGAAAGTTTACTAACCTGTCTATGGAGCTTTGAGGACGTACTTGAGGATCAGATACTGGAGAGGTAGTGCCTCATATACGGGTATCCCGGACATACTACGTATACAAGACCCTAACATTCTGCCCACTGCAGTCACTTACTCCCTAGACCATGCTCTGATACCATCTTTGTAAAATCCCCAATCTGGGAGATGTTATCGGCAGGGGATAGCAGTACTAACCCCATTAGCCTCTGGCTTCCTAACTATATTCTAAGCCATTCAAATGAAATGTCATGCATGAGGACCATAACCTAACTTATCAATATAAAATACTTTTGTTACTCATATCAGTATACTCAAAACTACTTTTTTTTTTTTACAAACATTGACAGACAATCATAATGATTTATACTATACTATTATATACATGTAACTTTACTTTGACTCTGACAGGACTCTCATGCTATCTGACTCTGTGCTAGTTGACTCCATCCCTATTGACTGCATCAGATGCGCTTTATTTTTTTTTATTGTTATTTGTTTCGAATTCCAATTCGGCCCAAACTCTTATTAGGGTTTTATAATCTCATTAAACCACTAAATTAAGATCCAATGGCTAAGATTAAACTAGCATTTATCCCATATCAGACTCTTAATTAATTTTGTTGTCTTTGGAACAACTATATAAACCCAAAGAATTCTTTACAAATTTTTACACCAAAACCTTTCATATATTGGGTTTATATAAGTGAGAAATTCTAAAGTTTAAAGAGTAAGCCACTGATTTTGAGGATCCTTAAGTCTAATTGACTAGAGGAATCTCAAGTTAAAAGTTTTGAGGTATTTGTCTAGGCTAGCACCAAGGGAAAAATACCCGTGCACTCAAGGCGTATTCTTGCCGTTGAGTTTTGGCTTTGGTGTGTGCACCTTTGGAGGCCACACACTTGGGTGGTTCTTTGGAACGTAGAAGAGCTTGCTGAGTTCGAGAAAAGTTTGTAGATTGGAGGGAGGACTGGAGGAGTCTACGGTTCAAGAAAGTCTTTTTCTTTCTTTATTTTAATTAGAGTTCTTATGATAGTTAGCATGTTTAGGTTTATGTTCTTTGCATGTTTTAGGAGTTTTTTTTGTGCTTAGAATATATAGTAACATGCATAGGCTTGTAGAATAATAAAAACAAATGGGTCTTGGGCAAAAGGATAGCGGCATCATAATTTCTTAATTTTCCGCTGCGCACTCGCGACCACTTCCCAAACCTTTCCTAAGTTTTGCAGAGGGATTCTGAATCATGTTGCATAAAGGATGTGATGTCATTCCTCAGCTTTGCAGTTTTGGCTGGGGGAAAGTAATTTGCAAGGAATTTAGTAGCTAGAGTGTTCCAAGTTGTGATGGAACCTGCTGGTAGTGAGTGTACCTAAGCCTTAGCTCTGACTTTCAAAGAATATGGAAAAACACATAGTCTTATTGCTTCTTCAGCTACTCGGTTATAGTTGAAAGTGCCTCAAACTTCCAAGAAGTTGCCTCAAACTTCCAGGAAGTTGCTGAACTGACAGCTATATCATATGAATGCATATTTTGATGTTACAGGCATTTGCTGGTAATGGAGGAAGTACAATACATGAAATGAAGCCGTCAACCACCGGAATGGTTCTTTCTCGAATGGGAATTGGTGGTGCAACTTCCAAAGGTTCAGGTTACATGTTGATGATTCCTTCTTGACCTTCTCGCCATTCCCTTCTCAATTGTCTGATTGTTCTTTCAATTTCTGGGTCAAACAGTCGGAAAGCTTCTGGTTCTTCTCATTTATTGTCTGAGAATCTGAAACACAAGAAAACAAAAATAATAAGTAAAAATAAATTATACACAAGTAAAGGTATCTAACCCAAAAATTAATAGTAAAAGATAAATAAGTCTCCGGCAATGGCGCCAAAAACTTGGTCGGCTTAATCACACACGTATAATGTAAGCGCATGTATCGCTTAAGTAGTGTAAAAGGTATCGATCCCATGAGAACTTAATACCTAAGCTATTAATTTATGAAGCCAAATGTTTACAGGTATATAATAGATTGGTTGTTGATTAGATGGTGATTTTAAACTAAAACAAGTAAATAAAATAGTACGAATGTAAATTAAAGGAAATTCAATATTATTAAACTATCTAAGGTTATAAATCCTTCCAATATCTTTTAAAGATGAAGTGGTTATCTCATGTTTGTGCAATATTTTGGTTTATTAAACTGGAACACGAAATTATGCAACAGCCTCTATCGATGGTCAGATGCAAATACCCAGCGTAACCTAATTAATCATATCTATATGTCAATCAAGTTACCTGAATTCATTAAGATTAAGTTCCAATTGTGGCTACCCCCGCCCGATAGGTATATGTCTATCCTGGAAGGAAATCTATTAATGGATATCTAATCCTTATGGGAGATCATGGGCTATTATGTCTAAGGCTGAAACCTAAAATTCCTCCGTCAAGTTTATTTTCAGTTTACCAGATCAATCTTATTAATGGTCAGTTAACAAAAATCATTAAGCTTAAGACTTAATAAATAAACCTTTATATTACCCAAGATACAAAATAACTCCTTATAAACCGGTGATATTGGAATTCATCACAACCCCAGATAAAATGTTTAGTTACAAAATATATTTAGGATTACTAAACACTTAAATAAATGAAACATCATAAAAAATAACTTGGAGATAAATAAAAGGAAAATTACAATAATGAAAGGAAATGCTGAGGGTTAGAGGATCCACTTTTAATATTTTAAAATTAGAAATCTCCCTTATTGTCAATATTTACCGATTAATTAATTATATTTAACCAGACCATAAATGTGGTAATTGTTGGACAAATATGACCTATAGCGTCACTATTTGTACAGATCATGGTGTTGTTGTACAAATTAACTATGTGACAAAAGATATTACTATCTTATCATTTGTGATTAGATCACCTAGATATATAAATGATGAGAGGTCTCTATGATTTGTTCTTGGACGGAGAATGATATGAGACAGTATTAGTCCACGAAGGATAAATCATTAAATATCCCTAGTCAGAGTATTATTGAGATTGGACATCGATAAATACGTAAAAGACTAGTATTACACTTGTGCGCGTTGTGAGGGCACAACGGCATAGTTCTCATATATTTACGTATAGGATACTCATGCAAGTGTAATAGGAGGTTGTGTTTTACCGACGGTTCAGGAAACAGCTTCGCTCTGGATAGAGCCCCTCGGAATTCCATTGGTAGTATGACTATGTGTCTATGGAAGTCCGAAATCAGGGTAGGTGTATTTGGTCTTAACCTGAGACTTGCACCGCTAATACTTGCGACAATCAATATATTTTGGTTGCGGTCGTCCAGGGCTTTAACAGGTTCTGTGTACGCCAATACTGGGTATATTGAGAATCGTAGTGTGTTGGGTGTGATGTCAGGACGGAAGTGTCACTCCAGTCATATAGAGATGATGGTCACGTAGGATACAGTACTAGTACTCTTAAGTACTGCAGTCATTGGGATAAAATGACAAGGTCATGTTTATCCGATTATAGAGACTAGTTACCAGACATCTGACATGTGCTTCGTACGGGGCAGACACAATTCCAGCCCCAGGCCTAGCACGTGATCATCCGATACTGGACAGAAATACGCAATACTACGTATACTACGCCTGATATAAATTCTTTATTCCTGTAAGGATATTTCCGGAGAATTGGGTAGGCATGGCGCTTTGCTAGAGGCCAACCTTGTCTTGTAAATCGGTATAAACGTAGTACGAGGTACTTACGTGTTCGGATAGTCCGACGACCGAATTTACTGCCAACATATCGGGGGATCTCATGGGTCGCTTCCCAAAGATTCACCGATGATGTATGACTTGCACTCTAAATTAATCTGTGATTAATTAGAAGAGAGAGAAAATTAATCTGGGATTAATTACGGAGATATTTTATCTGGGATAAAATATCATTAAAAGAGAGATAACGATTAATTTAGAATTAATCAAGAAATTAATATATTTGATATATTAAACGAAATTAGATTTCGACGCGGAATTAAAATTAGATTTTAATCCGGGCGAACGAATTAATTTAGAATTAATTCGTTAGCGACGTGAATAGTGACTTCGCTAGGCGTAATCATTTAATTACGATGCAACGGAAAATTCGTTAATTTGGAATTAGCGAACATGAGCCCGGGATTATTTGCGAGCGCATTTGCATTTCGAATTCGAGTGCGGCATGCAAGTGAAATCAAGCGTCAAATCGCTAGTCGCATCTAGCGTCAAATCAAGCGTCAAATCATGTCACTTTTAGTGATGTGACCATTGATTGATTGATTGATGTGAGTTGATGTTTGAGTGTTTGACACTCAAGAGTGATGGTTGATGTGAGTTGTTGGATTAAATTAAAAGGTTATTTACCTTTATTTGATATATGTATTTGACTTTTAATTATTTTTTGTATTAGATACACATTTGGTAAAACAACACACATAACTCTTCTCTCTCTCCATTCTCACATTCTTCACACGCCCAAGGGGCTAAACTGCTTAATGGTTTTTGTCCAAAAACCGAGAGCAATGGGAAGCTTGAGTGTGTGATTTTTATGGCAAAAATCACAATAGCTAGCATTCCGAGAGACATGAAAAGGTGATAGGGAAGTCCACCCATGAGCCGGGAATCGTTTGACGAAACTTGGAGCTCAAAACAACTTGAAGATGGAACCGAAACCAGTAAGCTGCCACCGCCACTGCCGGGCAGTCCCATGAGCAGAATTTGAAGTTTTGTTCGTCTTCGTGTCGCTTAACCGATCGATGTGAGTATTCTGCAACTTCTTCGATTTGTATTCGCACATATTTCATGCTTGTTTATGATCTTGGGACCTTAATAGAAACCAACAATGGCATCTAGAGCAAGGTTAGAGCATGAAAAGGTTTAAGGCTTAAAATTTGGGTAAAAATATGTTTGAGCATGATTTGTGAAATTGGATGAATGAATATGTTTAAATGTGTTTTAATTGATGATTGATTGGATCGATTTGAAGAAATCTTGTTTGGAACAAATTTCCCCAATTTTTTGGTGTTGGCCGAATAGAACATAGCCTTAAATTCTTGGTGATTTTTGTTTTTTGATTCATTGGATGAGTTAGAATCATTTGGGATGTTTATTTAATGTCGATTGTGGAATTAATTGGATTGAAACCGAATCGGACACATAATTCCCAAATTGCCGAGAGTTGATGTAACATGTATTGGGTTTGATTTTTGTTAAAATATGTTGGACATGTTTTAATGTTAATGGCATGATTAATTAGTGCTAATTGATGTTTTAGAAATTTTAATTGGGTAATTAATTATGTAATACACTTTTGGATAATTTAATTGTGAAATTGGATTTTGTAATTTAATTATTTTGGGCTTAATTTTGGAAATTGGGCTTGTTATGTTGTTATTGGGCTTATTGGGCTTTGTTGTACAAAGTTGGGTTTATGAAAAATTGGTTGGATCCAATTGGGCCCAAAACCGCATCCATAAAGCCCAAATGCGACAAATGGACCTTTAAAGTTTAATTGGGCCTAATGGGCCAAGATTGATTTCTAGGCTTATGGGGTAACTCCCGGATTGGATTTTGGTTATTCGGTTTGACCCGAGTTGACCAAAAGTCCACGCCTTAAGAATTAATTAAAAGCCCATTGGACTTTAATTAAATTGACGTTGGACGTTAATCGGGCTTTGAGACCCGTAATGATTAAATTTGGAATTTAAGTCGTAAAAGTTCATTAATAAAGTGTAGTAATTAATTTGGAATTAAATAGAGAATTAGAATTAAATACATATTAAATTGGATTTAATGTTGTATTTTAATTTAATTCGAGAATTCGTACTTTGAGTACTTATTCACAAAACGAGTTTGACTCGAACAAAATCAAATCGTTGTTTGAACATTGGATGATCACTAATTATCAGATTAATTAATTTGATTAGATTGATTGATAACATGCTTGTGTGAATACATGGTTGCGATGCATGAATAATGTATATCGGATGGATATTAGATGGGTGAGACAATTTTAGAAATTGTTGTAATAAATTTGATTTATTAAATTGGACCTGCGTGTCCAGCCTTATTACCTCTCATTTCTTTGTATTCTCTTCTCACATATTCCCCTCAATGCAAATGAGGTTTCTTTAGAAGTGTAGTGTAACGGGTAGAAGTAATACATGTGCTAGAGGGAGAGAGAAAGTGAGAGATTTGATCAAGGATCAATGTGTAAAGTATCCATCCACATATCATTATTATTTATTTATACGTGCTTTATTATGTGTTTAGAATGCATGTTTAAGGGTGTATGATGATGAGACCTTAACAAAGATAATAATTGGTTGCCAATTTGCACTCGAAAAACCCTCGCAAAATATTAAGCGTTTTTCCTTCCATTGAGTGATTTTCACTCAAGATTCGAGACTGGCATTGGCTTGTTGGCCAAAGTAAAGGCATTTTTCCATCGAGGATGTGTTTGAATCACGAGAGCTTTGTTCCATATTGGTGTCTTGTCCAAGTTGTGGTTTGTTGGCCAAAGTCAAGACCACTTCTTGTCCATCGACATTGATTACGAAGCTTTCCATGGTCAATGGGTCGCGCTTGACTAGGATCACTAAGTTTGTTGTGCCAAAGCCAATGCTTAGTTGATTCAGAGGAAAAATGTTAGGTAATACATTGGATGTATTGGCATATATAAGATATATGTTTCGGACTTGGATGTCCCCCTACTGGATCTAGGAATTGGATTGGATCCAATCGATCTTAGAGATCTACCTAGTTAATTATCATACAATTTGTTGGCCAAAGTCAAGATTGTGTGATATTTAACGGGATCCTAGCCCACTAGGAAATACAGTTTCCCTAGTACTCGACAGAGGGTTAGAGGCTCGCCGAAAAATAGTGGGAGGCAAGAATTGAATTTGCAATATTCGTTTAATTACTTGCCATACGCGCTCATTCAAATATCATTCGTCAAATAAATTAAATGTTATTTGGACTAATATTTAAATGTTGTTTTTTAATAAATAGTTGGACTATATTCAAACTATTCATTTATACTTGATTTTATAATTGGATTATAGTAATCAATATAATTGATTTTAATCTATTAAATTATAGTTGATTAAATAGTTGGACTATTGTAATCATTATAATAAATAGTACCTAAATCGTTGATTAAATAGTTGGACTATTAGAATCAAGATAAAATTGAAAGATTAACATTTAAAACATAATCCTAGGGAAAATGTATTTAAATGGTTTAATTTTCAAATTGGGAATAATTTCAGGATGGTCTTTGAAAAATAATAAGTTACTTTATTTGATAAAATAACATATTAGGCCTAGGCCCGGAGTTAAGCAAATAGTAGAGCATAATCTTTGGAAGATTAATGTGATGATAACTTAAGTGCTTAATCCATTAAGCTTGTCGCAGTAGACTCCTTAATTTCTGAATCAGAACTAAGGATCAGATCCTTAAAGTATGATAATGAAATTGAAGGATCTTCATAAATCTATACTTAGATTTTAGAAGTACTAAATTGCAATAATAACTCTTGGAGAGTTAATGACTATTCTCTAGAAGATAAAGTCAAAGTTTGCAATAAGGCAAGTAGCGAAAGGCACACCTTACTTCAATATTCTAGAAGGCCAAGGCTTTGACAAAAGCTTCTGGAGTGTTGAAACTGGCAAAGGCAAAATCATTATAATCTTCTGGGAAGATAAAAGGACATATCCCAAAATGTCTGCCTAAATTGTGGCAAACGGGATCGCGGAAGCGTGACTGCCGTTTGGACAAAGTAGACATGAAGGAATTGAAGACGAGCAAGCTCTGACTTCAAATATGTTTGTCAACATTATGTTCATTACTAGTATTAAAATTAGATTTTAAATACTTAGTGTGGTACATAAAATATATGTACTGATGTTCAGAATCTGCTATGAGCAGGATACTGACTTGAGATGAGATTAATCTGCGAATTGAAAACGGGACGAAAGTCGCTGTTTTAACCGTAGATACCTAACTTTAGGAACAATCTTCGGGTGTGTACTTAAATTAGGAATTGTTATAATGTAACTAGTTTGACTAGATACATTATCTCTATATCAGTGTATAGCCCGCTGCGGGTGTACCTTTATATTCTAGAACACTAAAGTGTTTTATTATATAAAGATGATATTGAGATATACACATTAAATGTGAATAACATAATTTATATTTTGAATATAAATAAATCTCAAACGTATAACATGACAAACAAATAGCTCAAACTGATTTGATCAGAAGAAACTAATATGTGGCATTGTTGTCTGGGACACAAATAAAACAAGAATCGTATATCCGCACTTTTGAAGAGTGGGTACTATGACTAATTTGATTCCATTCAAATAAAGTCTACGAATCTAGTTTATTGGGCAAAGTGCCTAAAACACCTTTACTTGGTAAAAGTGTAAAAGCCACCTATATGTTAGCCCTAGTTCATAGTGAAGTAAGTGGGCCCATGTCTAGCTAGGCTAGATGTGGATATGAATATTTCGTGACCTTACGGATGTGGCATCGCGTTATGGTTATGTGTTTCTATTGAAACAAAAATCGGAAACTTTTAAAGTTTCGACACGAAAATAGACAAACAGATCGGCTATAGTATTAAACCGTCACGGTAAGACCGTAATGGATAATACTTAAGCAATAAGTTTCAAGTATACTTGAAAGAGTATAGTATTCTTTCAAATAAGGACTCCTCCCGAAACACGTAAGTTTGACGGTGTGTTCAAACTGATAAACCGAATTTTGTTGGACATGATAAGGTTAATCATGAGTCGCTCTGAGCTACCATTTCCTTCAATGGATAAGTATTAACAGTGTAAGAACTTATTTTGAATAAGTTTCCATAAAAATCTGTTTGACAGATATCATATTAGATATAAAGGGAAAAAAACCGGGTTTCTCATTCCTGATAATTTGGGTATGCTAGGCATATGTTTGGATGATACCAAACTATAACCCAAATTGGATAAGTGCCAATTGTAGGTTATCCTAGGGATACCATAAGTATTGTACTTATACATCTCACAAGAGAACAATTAGATTTTTGCTCACCATGCGATTTTCCTAAAGAGGAATACCGATATGCAGTGGTAAGTGGGAGGATAGTAAAACTCGATGAAAATCGGAGTAATACTATTCCAGGTATCGATTCCTAATGGAACATAAATAGTTCATCAAGGATGAAACTATTACCAGTAATCTTCGAATACACAAGAACCGCGTAGGTCGAAGAGAGTCAGAAAACAACCTGGGGTATGGGTTTCTGATCTCACCTCGTAAAGATGTCAATCTTTTGAGGAATACCAACTGACTACGTATGAGGAAGTGATACAAGGTATTGACTCCCTATTATGGCAAAGTGCCATGATATCCGAATTGGATTCCATGTATATCAACAAGTTTGGATACTAGTTGATGTATCGCAAGGCATTGTGCCTATTGGTACTATGTAAGTCTTCAAGGAAGACATACATGGAAGGCAACATACCAACATATAAAGCTAGGCTTTTAGCGGAAAGGTATCGTTATCAACATTGTGTTGATTACGATTCAATCTTTTACCTGTTGCCATGGTAAATCCATTTGGATAATGCTTGCTAATGCTGCATGTTTCATTTATGAAATATGTCAGCTTAACGGGAAAATTGCTTTCCTGAAAAGGAAACCTTTTGGAGGATGTTTACAACATCCTGTCGGTTTTATCGTACAAAACTAGCAAACAAGGTTTGCAGGTTATTCGATCCATGTTTGGATTGAAACAAGCATAGGTTCTTGGAATTATTGTTTTGAAGTAATCATAATTGTTTATGATTTAATTCAAAATGAAATGATTCTTGTGTATATAAGAGGGTTAGTGGGAGCACACTGACAGTGGATGTCCTATAAATAATGATAATATGTCATTTCTTGGAAATGATATTCCCATAAAAACAATCGGTGAAAGCTTGGCTTTCGAGAAAACTCTCCGAGAAACCTCACATTGAAAAATGTACGCGACCTGGTGTCTCATACGCTTTGAGCATATGAATTCACAAACAGGCCAATCCAAGTGATAGTCACTGGATTGATGTTAGGAACATCCGTTAGTATCTTAGTGATCTAAGGATGCTGTCTTAATCTATGGAGAAGGAGAACTTGAAGTGACTGAGGTCACTACAGCAAGTTTCCTAAACCGATAAGACGACTATAAGTCGCAAAACGGTGCTATATAGTTTTAATAACGGAACAGTGAGCTGGAAATCTTCCAAGCAAGATACTGTTACCATATAAACAACAAATGCGGGTTATTGCTGCAGCTGAGGCAGCAATGGAAGTCTTCTGGGTCGATAATAAATCTTATTAGATTAGATATAATTTTGTTAGCAGCTGAGCTAGGCGTCAGCACAGGCTAAAGAATTAATGGTCTCATCAATGATCCAGATATATACTTCGACTATTCATCTGATTCGTTCGGATCATACATCGTGGCGATGTGATGATATAATAAATCACATCAGATGATAATCATGCAAATCCGCTGACGAAAGTCTTTTCTCAGCAGTTTGAGCCAACCGTACATAGTTCGGGTGTAAGACACTCGACTGACTGGCTATAGGCCAAGTGGGAGATTGTTGGACAATTATGACCCATAGCGTCACTATTTGTACAGATCATGGTGTTATTGTACAAATTAACTATGTGACAA